>MU391980.1:0-263760 GCA_022578705.1 Xylariaceae sp. FL1019 | reverse complement strand
ATTAAATATTAAATATTAAAACTTTAAATATTAAACTTTATATAGCAGACTTTAAAAACTAAAATTTATATATAAAAACTTTATATATTAAAAATCTTAATATTATATTTTAAATATTAAAACTTTAAATATTAAAACTTTAAATATTAAACTTTAAAAATTAAAATTTATATACAAAAACTTTATATATTAAAATTTTAAGTATTAAACTTTATATATTAGACTTTAAAAATTAAAATTAATGTGTTAAAACTTTTGATACTAAATATTAAATATTAAAACTTTAAATATTAAACTTTATATAGCAGACTTTAAAAACTAAAATTTATATATGAAAACTTTATATATTAAAAGTTTTAATATTATATTTTAAATATTAAAACTTTATATATTAAAACTTTTAATATTAAATATTAAATATTAAAACTTTAAATATTAAACTTTATATAGCAGACTTTAAAAACTAAAATTTATATATAAAAACTTTATATATTAAAAATTTTAATATGATATTTTAAATATTAAAACTTTATATATGATATTTTAAATATTAAAACTTTATATATTAAAACTTTTAATATAAATATTTAAATATTTAAACTTTTAATATCAAACTTTAAAAATTAAACTTTATATATTAAAACTTTTAATTATAAATGTTAAATATTAGTCCTTTATATTTTAAATTTTAAATGTTAAAACTTTTAATGCTAAATTTTAAACATTACATTTTAAATATAATACTTTAAATATTAAAATCTTTAATGCTAGATTTTAAAGATTAAACTTTAAACATTAAAATTATTAATATTAAACTTTAAATACTATACTTTAAATATTAAAACTGTTAATTTTAAACTCTAAAACCTTACACTTTATATACTAATACTTTTAATGTTAAATTTTAAATATTATACTTTAAATATTAAAAATTTAAGTACTAAAATCTTTGATATTAAAATTTTAATTTTAAACTTTAAAATTTTAAATAATAAAGCTTAAATATTAAAGTTTATTACTTAAAACTTTAAGTTTATAACTTTTAAAATTATTGTTTTTAATAATAACTTCAAATTAATTAACTTTTAATATTTAATTTTTAAATATTAACTTTTAAAAATTAAAACATTAAGTATTAAACTAAAGTTTTTAAAATAAATGTAAGTAGTTTTATTTAATATAAATATCATTAAATCTATTCCTTTTAATTTCTTTTCACTTTAATTTAATCATCTTTCTTATAATAATATTTATATTATATTATTAATTAAGCTTTATATCTATTATAAAATCTTTTTACTTTTATTCATAATGTCTTCCGCTAATTCGTCCTTTTCAGCTAACGAAGATAACCTTTTATACGATAAAAATGATATTGATCAAAATGGACCTTTTAAATCTCACGGTTTTAACGATCCTCAATATAAATTAAAAGAAAATGGCGATAAACTAAACTCTCAAAGTTATATGTTTTATGCTCATTTATATAACCGGAAATTACTTCCTATTAATACATATACCCATCGAAAAGTGGAAGTTAAATGTACTATGTGTGGAAAAAAGAATATCGATACTTTAAATGGTTTTATAAACTCGAATTATATAAAACATTATAAAACTAGCCATCCTACAATCTGTATAAACGAAAAAGAAGAAAAGGATGGTAATAAAATTAAACGTAAGTTATCTTTAACTATAAAATTATATTATATAAAACTAAAAAAGAAAAATTAGGTTCTGATTTTAATATTGAAAATCCGTCAACTTCATTATTAAAAGTCCCTAGTAATCCTTTTGTTAAAACTACGGAATTACATCGAAAAAGGTCTAGAGAGTCTTTATATAATACATTTAACGAAAGCGAGGCTATACAAAAAATTACATGGTTTATAATCGATAATTCATTACCGATTACTATTACTAAATCTAAGTCTTTTCGAGATTTATTAAAATATTATAACGAGTTAAGTATATATTACTTATAAATTTTTATTCAGCGTTTATTATATTAATACGTTAATTTTAATAAAAATGGGCCAACAGTTTATTATAAAAAGATAATTAAAAACATAAACGTCAATTATCAAATTAAAAAAAGAATTCTAAACGATAATTTAATGGAAAATCTTAATACTTTAGGGACTTTTTCATTATCTTTAGATGGTTGGAAACCTAAAAATATACCAAAGAATTATTTAAGTGTTATTATATCTTGGATTAATTATAAATTCGAACTTAATTATAGGTTAATCGGTAAGTAAGCGTTAATTTGTTATTATTAATTGCTATAATTATTAACATTAGTCTAGGGTTTGAAATAATGGAACAACAAAAATCTGGCGATAATATGGCCGAGGTTTTATTATTTTCAGTTTTAAATAATTATAAAGCTTTAAATACTTCAACAATTATAAGGTATATATATATATATATATATATTTTTAAAGTTTATTAAGGAATTATATTAACTTTATCTTATAGCATTACGCGAAATAATGCTAGAAACAATAATAAGCTACTCGATGCTTTTATCGCTGAAAAAAAAAGAAACGATTATATTCAAGATAAAACTTTAACTAATAAAACCCCTTTTTACGATATCCGATGTGCGGACCATATAATAAATCTTATTGTTCAAGATTTTTTGAATAATATTATTTTAAACGAACCTAATAAAAGAAAAAAAAAACAACCAATTCAGAACTTTATGCGCCGAAATAGCCAAAATAGTCAAAATAGTCAAAATAATGAAAACGTAGATATTACGGATAAATCAGATCCTTTTGATTCAGAAAATAAATTACCACAAGAATTCAATATTAACGACTATATTAATAATAAAGGTACGTTAGTCTATAATTAAATTAATATATAACTAAACTAATTAAAATAGATTTATTAAACCGATTACGACGACTTGTTTATATTACTAGAAATAAAAACGATATTACTAGAGATTTATACGATAATATAAAGCAATATTAACCAAACTGGAAAAAATATCGTATTCCCTTAGGTAAAGCAATAATAAACTATATATAAATTAATACTAATATATTATTTTTATAAATAACGTTACTCGGTGGAATTCTTTTTATTTTATGCTTAAAAGGACGTTAGAATTTAAAGATATTTTAAACGTTATTTATACGCATACTAAAAATAAGGATTTTAAAAACGCTTGGTTAAGTAAATACGAATAGGAACAATTAAAAGATTTAAACGATATATTAAAAATCTTTTTATATCTAACTTTAAAAGTCGAAAGGGAAGTTTATACAACAAGTAATTATACCGCTCGCGTTATAATTAGTTTAAGAATT
Source organism: Xylariaceae sp. FL1019 (assembly GCA_022578705.1). Lineage (NCBI taxonomy): Eukaryota > Fungi > Ascomycota > Sordariomycetes > Xylariales > Xylariaceae > Xylariaceae sp. FL1019. Next base: position 260,437 of record MU391980.1, on the reverse strand, counting down.
CGACTTAAAAAACTACAAGCCCAATATAAGGCTAAATACGCTAGCGAAATAGGAAAAGTAAGTATTTAATTATATAATATTGAAATCTTTAATAACGATTTTATTAGCGGGTTTTTATCGCATTAGTTTTACGAGGCCTTAAAGCGGCTATTAAAAAATTACAAGATTATTACTTTAAAGAAGAAATTACTTATAACGACTTACAAAAACACCTGCCTTTATTTTTTGCAATTTTATTAGACCCTCGAATTAAAGAAAAAGGGTTTAAAAAATTAATAAACTACGATAATACTAAAACTTCAGATCAATATATTTGGAATTGGTTATATAAATCTTTTAAAGCTAAATTTTCAAAATAAGTTAAGAATCTTTATTATTTAAAATAAACACTAACATAAATAAAATAAATAAAACACGGACGGAATTTAATAAGTGCGATTTTTTTGCTAAACCAAAAATTAAAAACCAAGACCTACAACAAATTGAAATAGACGAAAATGACAACGATCATATATTTATGAAAAAAACCATAAATATAAGTAACGAATTAGAAAGATATTTTTCAAGTGCTAGGATTTCTAAAGACGTAAGTGAATTCAAATAATAAAGTTAAAGTTAAAATTAACGTTAAATTAAATAGGAGAATATATTAAACTGGTGGAAAAAATATCAAGATGAATATCCCATTTTATCTATTATAGCACGAAGATATCTTGGTATACAGGCTACTTCTGCTAAAATGGAAAGTGGATTTTCTATTGCTAGTTATACTATAACTAAAACCCGTACCTCCTTAACTCCGGAAATAATACGTCGAATATTATTATTAAAAAGTTGGAAAATCACGGATATTAATGAGTTAAATGATCGAGCTAAAGAAAATAAAAAGGTTAAATATTTAAACGATTCTGCAAATAATTTAAAGGATTTTATTATTAAAACACAAAAAGAAGAAAAAAAAAAAGCAAAAAAGAAAGCAAAAGGAAAGCAAAAAGAAACAACTAGCGTTAATTTACCTATCCGAATAGATAATTCCGCAGGGGAAGATAGTAACTAGTGTTAAGCTATATACTTTTTGTTTTATATAAAGTATTACGGAGTTTTAGGTAATTGAAAAAAAGAGCTAATTATAAAAGAACTAAATATATCGGAAATATAAATTATTTAAAATAGTAAATCATTATAATATTAAAAGTATTAACTTTAATGTTTTCAGGCTTTAATACTTTATAATATAATAAATTTTATAAAGATTTTTTGTTTTATATACTAGTATAAACATAAATAATCTACAAGCTTTGAACAAAATTAAAAACAACTATTAAAAAGTTTAAAATAATAAATAAAGTAGAAATATAATACTTTTAAAGTAAAGTTATATTAATTAAATAATGCTTTAAATATAAGAATTTACGACATATTCTTTAAAATTTTATAAAGGTAAAAACACCGCCATAATGTATAACAAACTAATTAAAAACGGAAAAACCTAACCTTTAGGTTATAGTGATTACCTAGAGCTACCTACCCGGGAGTAAAAGATATTAAGTCTTTAATTTCTAGCCTTAATAAAATAGATAAAAATCCAACTCCAACGCCATAATTTTTGTCATTTTTTTCTCATATTTGTCATATATAGTTTCATATATTTCTATAGGGTTGGTTGAATATTGAAAATCCGGATTATTTTTTTGATTTTTTTGTGCGCTTTATTTCACGGCGGTCTAGCTCCTCGCGCGGTCGTCCGTACTCTAAGCGGTTAGCGCCATATTTTTTGTTATTTTTTGTAGATAATTTTACCATTTTTTAAAATATTAAAATATAGACTTTCACCACCGGACATTTTGACCCACTTTTTTTTAAACGGAAAAACTAAAATACCGATTTTTCTAAGTATATGGTTCAAGTCTTCGCGCAAGCGTCCGCTCTTAAAACGGTTAGCACTAAAATTTTTGTTATTTTTTAAAATATTAAGGATTTAAAAAAAAACTATAAATACTAATTTTTTTCATTTTTAAATCGATAAAAACCAAAAAACGGAAAATTTATATTTTAAATTGTATAAAATCAAGCTTTAAAGGAAAAGTGGATCCCGATGTCTTTTTAAATAGCGCTTTTTTTACTGATATTTATAGTATATAGGTTTAAGAAATTTAAATTTTTAAATAAATTTTCATTAATCTATTTCTTCGCGCTTTAATAACTTTCCGCGCGGTACGCTAATCTAAAAACGGTTAACACCAAGATTTTCGTCATTTTTTGTAGATATTTTTAGTATATAAAAGTACGATTTTTAGACTTTTTCAATTTTTTACAGATTTTTATTTCAAATGGGTTTTAAATTTAAAACAATTATAATTTAAGATAATTTAATAAATGGTTTTAATTTAAATTTAACTTTTCCTTTTTTCTAATTTATATCATAATTTTTGTTATTTTTAGTAGATATTTTTAATATATAAAAATTTTTAAAATAACTAAGTTTATTTTTTAAATATTAAATATTATATTTATATTATTTAATGTTTTTTTTTTTTAAAATAACGTATAAAGTAAAAAGATTTAAAAGTTTAAATACCGGAAAAATTTCGTAATTTTTTATAGAATAGACTACTAATTTTTAAAAATTTTCTTTTATAACCTTTTATCTATTTTTTTAAAGATATATAGTATAATATATAATATTATTTATTTAATTAGCTATTTAAGCAGATAAAGAAATACGTTTAAAACGTATTTAGTATTAAAATGTGCGGAAAATTTTTCCCGTTTAAATATATATAAAGGCCTTAAATTTTATACATTCTATATGCTAAAAAACGGATTTATATAATTTTATAATTGCATTTTTACATTACCTTAACTATTTCTATTTTTTTCCTACTCCTAACGCAACCTTTATAAATTCGAAGTTATATAAACAATTATATAACGCAATAGCATATTTGGAGGGAGGTTGAATTATATAATTATTTTTAAAGTGGGAGGCTTAAGGAGTAAATTCGTTTATATAAACCTGGTTTCCTCTTTGTTGTTTTTTTTCTTTCTTTTTTTATTCTTTATTTACTGGTACGTATCTTATACTATTTAAATTAGAATTTTATTCTTTATCACTTTATATATATTATAGCCTTTTAACCCCTTTAACAACTGGCTAAAATCTTCCTTTCTAAAGTAATAATTTCTTTTTTTAAGTTTAAAAACTTCTTTTTCGACTAGAGCATGCCTTTATTAAAAAAGAAAGCTTTTCGTAAAGCTTTTTTAAAAGCGCAAATCGACTATTAGTTATAGCTTTTTATGGTATACTTTTTGGATTTTCTTATATTTATTTAAACGTTTAATATTTAAAAAGGCTATAAAACCAAGCTTTTCCCTTTTAGCAACCGCTGCCGGTATAGACTTTTAACTTTCTTTTATAACGTCTAATAACGAATTTAACAATTTGGGTAGTCTAGAGTATGATATATGTTTTCTTTTTTATTATATAATTTTCCCCCCTTTTTTTTATAAAGATTTCCTTGTTTTTTATTTTTTTTATTAACCTTACGGCAGCTTACTATCCTGGGTCTTTTTTTTAACCCTTTTCTAGATATTTCGGTTACGATAGATAATTTGGTATGTAAGAATTCTACTTATAAGCAATTATTTTTAATTTATTTCCATAAAACTCCTTTAATTTTAACATTTATCTTAAGGCTCCCTTGGCTCTAACAAAGCCTATTACTTAAATACTTGACTATAAAAGCCTAATTGACGTCCTTAAGCAGTTTGAAAACGATGTAAATATTATACTATTTTTTATAATTTATTTTATATATATAATAACGGGTTTTATAGTATAACTCTGTTGTTTTTAAGCTTAAATATACCCCCGATATTTAAGAAATAAATAACGACGATTTTATTACGTTTGTAGTCCCAAAGAAGGTAAAAGCCCTTTTTAATTATTTATTTATATTTATTTTATTAATATTATTAAAGGAAAATAAGAAAAAACGGAATATTATTTGTAAAAAATGCAGTAAGGTTATTACTACTCGGTTCGAAATAAAGCTTTATCGACGCAAAATATATGGTAGAAAAAAATAAGATGGTTTATTTTTTAAAAATAAACCGTTAAACGGTTAAAAAAAGAAAAAAAACTGTAAAAAATAGCTTATAAAAAAGGAAAAAAATATAGTCTGATTTTTATATTTTTCTTTAAAAAATTCTGATTATAAAACTATTCGAATTATCTTAAAAAGATAAATTTTGCCTAAAATATCACGGAATGTTATTTAAAGGTAATAAAAACGAAAGCATACTACCATATTGTTATACAGCTTGACCAATTAATTGACCCATTTTATTACAGTGCGGCCTAAGTCTTTCAGCCAATCAAAGAACGTGGAAAACCTTATTTCAACGTTACTTAAACTTGAAGCAAATGTTAATTTAAAAAACACTACTAACTTGACTAATAAAGTATAACAGCTTAATTCTTTACATAAAAAAATGATTATTACGCCGTATATATTAATTTTTAAATTTTTAACTTTAAAATATTAAACTTAATAGATTAAACTTTTAATTTTAAAAATTTAAAATCTAAATATTTAGCTTTTAAATATAAAATTTTAAATATTAAGATTTTAAATATTAAAATTTTAATATTTAACTTTTATTTTTAAAAACCTTAATCTTTAAATAGTTAACTTTAAGTATTTATTTTAACACATAAAAATTAAAAATCTTAAACTTTAATATATAAAATTTAAAAACTAAAAGCTTTATTTTTAAAAATTTAAATATAAAAGTTTTAAATTATAAAACCTTAAGTTTTTAAATATTAAGTTTTATAATTTAAAACTTAAATTATAATATTTAAAAGTATTATCATTAATATTTAAAAGTTAAATATTTAAAGTTTAAAGATTTTATAATTTAAAACTTTTAAATTTAAATTTTTAAAACTTAAGTTTTTAGTTTTTTAATTTTAAATTTAAAGTTTAAGTTTTTAAATTTTTAAAACATTATATATTATTATATAACAATATTATATATTTTATACTTAACCATTTAATATAAATAATGTTATCGTTTTAATATTTATTACTTTTTAATTTCTATAACTATATCTTTATTTTTACCTATTCGATTATTATTAACAATAAAAAACTTATATCTTTTTATATAAAAGTATTATATTTAATATAATACTTTTATTAAAATGGTTCCTAATATAGATTATCCTCCCTTTAAAACCTTTAAACCCGTAAGTTATATATAACCTTTTAATAAGAAATATATAATTAATTTTTTTATAGCCGATTAATTTTTCAGAAATCGACCTTACTTTATAGGGTAACTTTACGGTTACGGACTCTATTACAGCCGAATACCACGTTAAAGGCTGGCTTAATATTAATTTAAAAAGATTTCGAAAAACCGATAATCTTATTTATTATTTATTACAATTATACGATTTAAAAGAGGATTTTTTAAAAAAACACGACGATACGGAATTAAAAGAATTATCGGCAAATAATCTATTATGGTTTTATAAATATAAAGATAACTATGCGGTTTATTTAATTAAAGTGTTAGCCGCGTATAATTTTTACTTATTTCTTTATAAAAAAGGAAATTATGATATTTATTTAAAGAATTTTAATGCGAGAAAGCACTTTTTTTCGTATTATACGTTTCGATTTGATGAATGGATACCGAGGTATTTGAAAAAGGATTTTGAATCCGAGTTTTATACGGTGGATTAAAAGCTATATAATTAAAAAAGAATAAAGGCGGTTATTAAGAAAGGAATGGCTTTTGTTTTTTAATAAAAAAAAGTTAAAAAGTTTATATTATTATTAAAAAAAGGCTATGTTTTAAGTTATAAAAACATATAATATATATTAAAACACGGGTTATATATTTAATTTTTTATAGTTTTAACTTTAATTATTAGTTTATTATCGATTTAGTTTTAATATAAGTTCTTTAATAATATAAACCTTTTAATAATGTAAATCTTTTAATAATAACATTAATAAAAGTAGTAAAACTTACAGTAATAAAATAAAGTTTAAAGTTTTTAAAAAGCAATTATTATATATAATATAAATATGAATATTATTAGTTATAACTTTAGTTTATTACTAAATCTATTTTTTTTATTTTAATAATTAATTGGTTTATTTTTTCCAATTTTTTCTAAATTTTTTTATATTTTTTTTATTTTTTTTTTATTTTTTTTCTAATTTTTTTAAATTTTTTTTATTTCGGAGTTCTTATCGCTTATCTGATCGCTTATCGGCCCCACTTATTTCCATTTTAGGTTAGAACATAGTATTTACTAAGTACTACTTAGTAAAGTACTAGATTTTCAGTACTTAGTATAGTATTGGCCCAATACTATACTTAGTATAGTATTTCAAGGCCCTGCACTGAACCATGCTTCGCAATGCTGATGCAATTGATGCAATGATATACTCAACACGTCGGGATGGCTGTGGACCGTCCAATAATAACCCCTGCTATTGCGCTGGGTTGCCAGCAGTGCGTCCCAAGGGGACGGGCTCGCACGCCCAGATGCGTGTCTCGATTACAATGTTTGGGGTCCGGGGCTCTGCCGGGGATCTGGCAGCCGAGCAGCCAGCCTACAGGTCGTGTGGGAGCAGCCACTTAGAGCCAGTTCGAAAGGCTGCCGGCGGCGACAGTCAAGCCATGTGCGCTGTGATGTCTGCTGACTCGACATACAGCCACGCACGCAGTGGCTCCGATTCCCGATGACGTACGGCTACTTTTCGTCGTCTTTCCCGTCCGCGAGCCAAGTGCGCATGTATTATCTGACTGTGCTACCGATTTCGCCCGCAATCTTGCTGGTGGGTATCTGGCACGATTCCGGTCCTATTCACGATTTCGATTGCGAGACGTGGTCCTCTTTCGACGTAGACACTGATTCCTACCGTCGCCATGGCTAACCCATGGAATATTGCTAGTATGACCGAGGAAAAGAGACTGAAAAACACCTTCATTGTCGCAACATTGTGCTCTACGCTGATTGGCACTTTCTCGTCGTCTATCGGCCTCTGGGACCGTGTGAACGACAAGCGCAAACAGAAACAGCGGGACACCAAACAGGTTCGAGAAATCCGCTCAAGGGGACTTGCTGTGCTGCTAATGCCCGTATAGGATGGGGAGATCCAGCGATTGCAGGAAAAGCTTGCCTTGGCAGAAAGCCGTGGCCAACGTGGTGCCGAGATGAACAACCCCCGGCGCCGAGACGACGAGGGAAGCGATGATTTAGGCCGCTCGTTGATGAAATCTAGCGCTATGATCCGGCGAGAATACGACGAGGCCGCTGAGCGCTTGGGCAGACGATTTGCCATTGGCGACAGTGCGTTAACCATCCTTCAGCACTATTCTCTGCGCCCCGGCGTTAATCTTGTCGTCGCAGTGTTGACTGAAAATCTGCTTCAAACTCAGATCATCGCTCGTGAGTGTGTTCCTGTGACCAAACGCTGCTGCCCTGCCCAACCCTTTTGGCTGCCAGCCAGCAGTGTCCGCATGGGCGATACGTGCAACTTGAGACAGGGCGGGATGATGGCGCAAAGGAAGTAATCATCTCTATCGAATCATTTCGCTTACATCTACCTGCAGTTCAGCAAACGGTTATTGACGTTCGTGAGTACTCGGCTTTGGCTTCGTCTCCCATGCCGTGGTTTAAGATCTAGCACGCGTTTCTTCAAGTCCGGTCCCATCGAGTAACAATGGTCCAGGGAAGAGCGAACAAGAATGAGCTACTAACCGAACTCTTGTGACGACAGTGCAAGATGCTCTACTTCACGGTCATCAGCTGTCTCGCGCCGATGTGCGGAAACTCGTATCCGCATCTGAAAGGGCTCGCGATGGCTCTCTACAAGCTCTGCGCCTACAAGTTCAACGACTGCGGCTGGAAGAACATCCACGGCTAAACGTATCATCACCATGGGGCCACGAGCCACACAGCATACGTGGCGATGACCTCTACTGCCAGTATAGCATCGAGCTGCAAGATCTTGCAAGCATGACCCTGTCCCCCTCGTTTGCGCATGACGGCAACGGTGTCTGTCCCCAGTGCGGTGTTCAGGTATCGATCGAAACACCCGATACTTATGTGAGCAGTGCCCTGTATTGAGTGCTATCTCGTTCTTAACCTGCAAGAGCCGGTGTCTCGTCCTCCAGAACAACTCCTTACTCTCGGCACCTGCCAAAACTTCCAACCGTTTGCCAAACTTGTCATAGGAATTATTTACCAACCTAAGCTGTTGTAGTGGCACATCGAGAAGAAGGCGCCGGTGTTGATCGGCCATGGGAAGTACGATGAAGAGGTGATGGGGTCGCATCACTTCGATTTAGGACAACGATTCATTGTCCAGTGTCATACCAGGACAGGCGAATAGTAAGCACATGACCTACCGTCGCCCAGTATTGTTACGAGAGTTGCAGCGATGCTTGGATTCCTTTACCACACACCACCGAGCCTCTTAAACCCATCCCTAAACCCCTTTACTACCTACATCACATAGCTGACATAGTGTTGTATGAAGTGCTTGTCTTCTATGTAGGAAGTACAGGGATAGTGATGTTATTTGTCGGACTGTTTCGACATTGATTAAGCATGTGGGTAAGGCACATAATGTTCGTGAGCTAAGGTTAGAGCCACACTTAAAAGAACAAAGGCCACGTTCTAGATATTTAAAGGCGTTATTAATTGAAAATAAAGAGAGTTAAAGGTTATATTTAAAGATATAATATTATATTAGTTATAATGAGGGCCTTATATGAAGACAAGGCTTTAAAGACAGGGTTATGGCTGTAGTCATGTAGTTAATAGTCACTTTTTAGTCACTGTAGACTTTATAGTTAAAATCAGTATACGGATAACCCTATTAAAAGAATAGAGTCACCGCCTTCGTAATGTTTTGCTAAAATATTAAATAAAACTAGCGGTGTTTTTACCGCTGGCTATAATTATAAACTACAGCGGGACCGATAGGCAGCTTATATGCTATCTGCTAATATAATTTTAGCCGATTTGCTATAAGCGGCTTAGCGTTATAATTCTACCGGCAAAAAGATTTTAGGCGGTAACTCCATTTTTTTAATAGGGTAAACTATACTGACTGACTATACGTAGTCGTAGTTACTATAGTGACTGACTATAGACTACAAGTAGTCAGTCTATAGTGACTAAAAAGTGACTATAGGACTATATCTATTTTTTTTATTTAATAAAAACTAATTTAAGCTTTATATAAAATAATTAGTATTAAATCGAGCTTAAGCCGGTTTAATACCGGATATATACTTTTTATATTAGAATTAAAAGCTAGATTTAATGATTATTTTTTCAATTTCTTCCGAAATATATCCGAGTTAATCCGGCCTAAAATGGATTTATTAAAAAATTTTATTTCTATTATCCAGTATATAATAACGGGCTTATATCGGAAAAATAAATAAAAACAAGTTTTTATCCGGAATAAATATAGTTAATCCGGATTAACTTTGTCCGGATTTTTAAAACAACTATCCGTTATAATAAACGTTTATTTGTTTTTTTAATTTTTAAGTAGTATTATAATAAGCCGGATTAATGCGGATATATTTTATAAAAAATAAAAAAAAAGGTCTTTATATCCGGCCTTAAGTGTTAATTTAAAAAAGATCTATTTAGTATTAATCCGGCTTAACCCCGATTTATTACTAATTTATATATAATTTAATTTTAAATAGTTTTTTTTAAAAAGCTTTTATTTTATTTTTTATATATATTGATTTATTTTTTACTTATAAGTTATAGTTATTATTTTTTAATTATATACTTTTTTACTAGTTAATTAATTATAGTATTATTAATTAAAACTATATATAGTTATTTTTTATTTTTTTTAATATTAAAACGATTTTTTTCTATTTAATTTTAAAGCTTTTTCATTTTTTCCAGTTTATTTTATAAAAATAGAATGTACTAAAAATAAATATATAAGATTTTTTAGTAACTTTTTAATAACTGCAGATTTTTGTAGTCAGTTTTAATCACTTTAGTGACTGACTACAAACTACACAGTGTAGTCGTAGTCACCCTACTGACTGACTTTTGTAGTCTGTAGTCACTAAAAAGTCACTACAGTAACAACACTGTTTAAAGACGTCTTATAATATGTAATATTAATAAAAGTGGAGAAGGGAAGCCTAGGCCTAGTAGGGTGCTAAGTGGGCTAGGCTTCCTTTCTTTACTTTATTATTATTATATACATTAAAACCAACCTTTAAAGCTTTGTTTATATAAAAGGCCTTTATTATAACCTTATATTTACCGCTTTTATTATCGTTAAATAGATTTTATTTAATTTTCAATTTTTTTTTAATATTATATTCTTTATATATAATTATATAACTTACGCGCCGCGCGTAATCAATTTTATATTAATTATAAACTATTAATATATCGTTTTTAAAAAGAATCGTTTTAAAATTATTATAAGGCCTTTTTATAAAAAACCGCTGTTTTAATAGCTATTATACTTACTTTTGCTTTATTTTATTTAAAAATATATATGTCACATTTATAAATGCTTATAAATAAATTAAATATATATTAATATATACTCGAGTTTTTATTATTAACGAACTTTAATTTAAGAAAATGCCTTTAAGAATTATAAAGTTATTTGCTTTAAGTATATTGCTTACGTTATAAATATACTATAACCGATTTAGTTATAACTCGATTTTAATATATTAACGTAATAAAAAAAACTTTAATTATTTTTATAGTAAATAATTAAGCAGTTATAATAAGGCCTATTATATAAACAAAGCTTTAAAGGTTGATTAAATATATATAATAATATTAAAGTAAAGAAAAAAAGCCGAAGCTTAATAAACTATTAAGTAGGCTGTAATATTTATAATATATGCTTTTTTATTTTATTTGCTATTTAATTTATATAAGCGATTTAGTAGTATTAAATAAAATCGGTAAATATTATAATTACTTTTATAAGAATAAAGCATTAAGTTTTAAAGTGTGTAAATTTATTATTTAATTAAAGTAACGATTTAGGCTTTTTGCTAGAAACAAAGCTTTAAGATATATTTAATATATTAATAAATATTTAAAAGTAAGAAAAAAAAAGTAAAAGTATATAAATTAAATAATAACGGGTTATAAATATATTTATAGCTTAATAAAAGCGCTATTAACAGTTTTATACCTAATGTATAAAATAAGCTTTATTAACTAGTTAAGCTATATAAACAATTATTTAATACTACCTTTTTAGTCGGAATAAAAGTTTGTTTTAAAACTTTTACCAATTTTTATAATTAAATATATACTTTATAACGTAGTTAGTTAAACGAGAAAATAACGCGTTATGTTAATTAATTCGGTTAAATAACTTTAAATTTAAGTTTATTAAAATAAGCTTTAATAACGTTAATATTTTACGTTTTAAGCAAAAAAGAATACTTTTAAAGTTTATTATAACTGTTATAATTTAAGGCTTTTGGTTTTAAATATAACTATACTAGTTCTTTTAATAAATAATTAATATAAACTATTTTTAAAAATAAACTTATATAATAATAACTGTATAATTAGTTCTTTTTATTTTTAAAAAAACTTTAAAAGTTTTAAAATTTTTTGTTTATTTATTAAATACGCTTTATATATTTAAACTTACGGGTGCTTTTAGTTATAAATTTATTATTATTAAAATAAAGTTCGTTTATTTCGTTATTATTAGCGCTTCGTTATTAAACTTTTAAGCAGAGTAATAATTTAATAATATTTACGTTTTAAATATAAAAATCGTTTATTTAACGGGTTATATTTTTAACGTTTTTGGCAAACTATTATGAATTGTTAAGAAATTTTTTTTAAACATAATTATCTTAAGGCGTATTATAATATAGTCGTAACGTTAAAACTTTTTCGATTTTTTATTTTTTATTACTATTAAAATAAATACGTTAATTCTGAAAATTTACCGCAATTTATCCCGGCAATAAGTTAGTTAAAATTTTATATAATCTATTAACGTAATAAAGATTAATAACCCGTTAGTTGTTAAAATTTTTTTTAATTAAAATGTATTATTATGTTGCTTAAAATTTAAAATATTTATAATATAATAAAATAATTTAATTTATTAAAGGGTTTATTTATAACTTATAATTATCGTTATTTTAAAACAAAATCGTAGTTATTAATATCGAAATTAAAGTTCTATTAAGTTTTATTTATTTATTTGATTATACGATTATATAGCTTAAATTAATTTTAGTTAAAAACTTTATTAGAAACTAACCAACTTAGTTTATTATTTTTTTAATATAAATATTATTATTAACAATTTTTTTATCGTAAATATTATAGTTTAATTATTTATTATATATAGTTTTTAAATAATACGTAATTAAATATTATTTGCTATTAAAAAGTTATAATATAGTATTTATATCTTTTTTTTTAAAACAGTAGTTTCGATTTTAATAAAAAAGTTATATCGAAAATGCCGTAATATTAAAGCCGATATTAAAGCTATTTGAAATTCGTTAAAAGCTTTTTAATGTTTTACGTTTTAAAAATATAATACGTTTTTTTTATATAAACTTAATAAAAAAGCGTGCCATACGGTTATATTTTTATATAAAACGAGGGTAAAAGTTATAGAATTTAAAAAAAACTATATATTTTTAATTATAATAAAAAGCTTTTAATTATAAACGATTACGGTTAATAAAAGCAAAAGCCTTAGTAAAGGATAACACGAACAAAGAGTCGAACAGCCGACCTTAACGTAAATAAGGAGGCATTATACGTATACGCTAAGTATGCAAAAAGTAAAGTTTATAATAGTTAAAAAAAAGGCCGTCTAGAATGCTTTATATAGCTGTAGCAGTAACCTGTTTATTTAGCCCGTAATAACGGTTTTATAAAAATTTGTTTTTATACTATTAATTTTAGTAATAAAGCCGAAATAAATAGTCGTAATAACGTAAAACTTACTTTTTACTAAACCGATTTATAAACTTACGTCGCGTAAACGTTTAGAATAAACTAAACGTATTTTTATTAATTTTTTAAATTATCGAAAAATATAAAAATATCGTTTATATATATATATAATTATTTAAATAGTTTTAAAATGAAATATTTATATGTTTTTGAAAATAATTTAATTATTAATAAATCCGAATAAAAAAACGTTATACTTAAATAATTTATAACGTATATAAAAAGTTATAAAGTTTTTATTTTTATTTAAAATACGGATTTTATAAAAAGCTTATTATATATTAAATTTTATAAAAAGTGCATCGTTAAATATTTAAAATAACGTTTTATTAATTAATAATAAAAAAGTTTTTTTTCGTTATTTTATTTAATTTATAATAACTAATATAAAAACGTAATTTATTATTTATTTTAAGAATTAATAATACCTGCGTTATATATAATACGTTTTTTAATAATATAAAACCGTTTTAAAAACATTTAACGAAATATTTACAAATATATTTTAATATCTTTAGCGATATTTTATATAAAAAAATCAAAATTAAATCTACGTAATTACGGCCGTTTATAAAATCAATTTTATAATTAATTCCGGGTTAATATTTAAATAAAATATTAAAGTTTATTTTATTAAAAATACGTATTAAGTTTTAATATTATAAAAAAACTATTTTATAAGCTTTTTTAATAAAATCGTTTTATTTAATTTCGGAAAACCCGTTTATAAAAGCTTGTTTTTTTCGATTATAAAATCTAATTTTATAAATGAAATTATTTTTATTTAATCGGTAATAATTTCGATTTTTACAACTTATTAAAAACGTATTATTAAAATAATACTTAAATTAATAAAGCGATATTTATATTATTTAAATCTTTTATATAATTAATATCTGTTATATTTATTATATAACTATTTGTTTTTTTCTTTTACGTTCTAATAAATAAATATAATTATATAATCGATTTTTAAAATTACGGTTTATTTTATTAAAATCTTTTTATAAAAAGTTATAATAACGCGTTATAGTTTATTTTTATAGCTTTATTAATATATTGAAAAAGGTTTCGTTTTTTTTAGCCAGGTTTTTTATAATAGCGTTAAAAAAAACTTCGTCTTTTTCGGGAAAATTTTTTATAATACTTTAATATTTTAAAGGGGTTTTAAAAATATGTAAAATTTATTAAGTCAATCTATTACCGTACGGTACGCAGGCTTGCTACGTAGATATAGATTTTAGTTAATAGATTATTAATTAATAAAAAAGCGCAAAAGCGGTTTTTATAAATAGCTATTTATTATAAACTAGTAAGGCGGTATATTATATAATTAATAACTGCTTTATAACTAATAGTTTTATTATCGTAAGTAATAGTTTTATATATTAAGTAGTTAACGTATTTAACGTATTATAACACGTATTAATACTAATGACTTTTTTGTTTTAATATTTAAAGCTATCGCCGATTATTTAATATAATAATATATAGCTTTATATTATTATATTGTTTTATATTTTATATATATATATAAAAGAATATTAACGTTTTTTTTTTTTTTTTTAGCTTTTATATTTATATTATACGGAATATTATAATATTTTAAATATATAAACTTTAAAAACGCTATTTTTGTTATTATTTATAAAACCGAATTAATAATAAAAATATTATATTTAGTTCTAATTATTATTATTACTTTATTAATTTTTTTATTCGATTAATTTTTTAATTTTGATAATAATTTTATTATTATTTATAAACTTTTTAAATAGTTTATTAAACGTAGTTTTCGTTATAATATTAACGGGGTTATTATTTTTATTAATTTATTATATTTCGTTAATTTCGTTTTGTTTATATAATTTTTAAAAAGCTATAATATTTATTATAAAACGGTTTTTTACGGTAATACTTAATTTAATAATAGCTTTATATAAAAAATACAAATCGGTATATATTATAATAAAAACATTTATTATATATATTATATTTTTACGTACGTAATTTACCGCTTTTATTATTTAATTAATAATAATAGTTATATAATATTTTATATCGAAGTTATATATTATTTTATATATATTAAATATAAAAACTAATTTTATAATTTGTTTATATTTAATTAAAAACTAATATATAATATTTCTTATTAATTTAATAATAAAATATTATATATAATATATAATAAAATATTTATTTATTAAAATAATAATACAGTTTATTTAAAAGCTAAAATATTTATTATTAATAAACGACGTATTAACGTAGATAAATATTTTTAAATTATTTAAGTTAAAATTAACGTAAATGAATTTATATATTAAGGTATTTATTTGTTATTATAATCGTATATTTAAGGCTTTATAGTTTTTTTTTAAATATTATAGTTTATATAATATAAAAAAGATTAAAGCTTATTTTTAATTAGTAAATATTTATTAAATACGCGTTATAAACACGTTATTTAACGTATTTTTTATAGCGGTTATTATTAATAATAATAATAAAAGTTAATTTTTTATTTTAATTCTTTTATTATACGTAAATAGTATTATTATACTAAAATATAACGTAATATTTATTAAAATCAAATGCTTAAAAAATAATAATAATAGTATTAAGCTTTAAATTAAAGTATAAAATATTTCGTTTTTTTAAGCAAAAAAAGTATTAATAATTAATAAATATTATTAGTTTAAAAGCTAATAATTATAAAATTATTATTATTAATACGCTTAAAATCGGTAATAAATAAATATAGGTCGTATTTAAAAGTGGTTTTTTTAAAGTTTTTATATAATAATTATAATAAATCGTTTATTAAAATAAATCTATTTTAGTAATACCGTATAAAAGCTTTCCGACTTTTATAATAAAGCTTTTAAAATAATAAAACTTTAGTTTTTTCGAAAAACGTATATAAATACGTTTTATTAACGCGTTTTTAAATTATATATAAATTTAAATAATATTTTGTAATATTATTTGCATTTTTAATGCTTTTATTAAAAAAAAGCGAATGTATTTAATAAGCGTTAAAATACGCGCTAAAAAATAAAAAATTATATTAAAAATTTTTATTTTTTAATATCGTTATACCTTTAAACGATAAAACGGCTTTTTTTATAAAGTTTATTACTTTCGTTTTTTTTAATTCTATATAAAATTCGTGATTTAAAGATTTAAAGTTTATAACAAATTTAAAAATTGTACGAAATAATTTATAATACGTTATTTTTTAATAGTTTTTTTAATTTAAAGATATTATTAATTTTAAAAAAATTACTAAATACTATAATAATTTTTTCGTTATAATAATAACGTAATAGCTTAATTACTGCTTTTTTTTATAATAGTTATACTTTTAATATCGTTATTAAAACGTTTTTAAATTATAAAAACGTTAAAATTTATAAATTTTTAATAATTAATAAAATTCGGAATTTAAAGCTTATTTTTATTATTTTTAAAGCGTTTATAGTTATATTTTAAAGCTATATAATATAAATTACACGATTAAAATAAATTTATTTATTTAATAAATTTAAATAAATATAAAAAGTCGTTATTATAAAAGTTATAATTATATATAATACGTTCGTTATTATAATTATTTAAAAAAAAATTTTATAATAAAAAGACTTAATATACGTTAATTTAAATTTTATAAAGCCGTTAATATTAATAATTAAATCGTAGCCGTTAATATTTAGTAATTTATATAGCTTTATTTATTTTTTGCTTTTTTTATAAACGCGTATTTTATAATTTATAAAAAACGCAGAAATATTTATAACGTTTAAACCGTTATATATATTTAAAGCATTATAAATTTGTTTTATTATTTTAATAGTTTTTAATATTTTTATAACTAAATTAAAAGCTCTTATATATTATAACGTAATTAAAATAAGCGATAAATCGTAATTTATATATTAATAAACGTTAAAAACTAAAAAAGTTAAAACTAAACCGTTAAACTTTTACGGTATTATTAACGGTTTTAATAACTATTTATAATATAGCTTTAACACTATAAACGGTTTATAATTTAGTATTAATAATTTTTTACGCTTATTAAAAAAGTTTATAAGCTTGTTTTAATTTGTTTATATTTTAATAAACTTTTATTAATATTTTTTTAATTATAATATTTATAATATAAGCTTTATTATAAAATTTTTATAACGTAAAATTAGTTTTTACGTTATACGTAAAAACGTTTTAAAAAGTAATATAAGTATTAATTAAGACTTTTTAAAAGGTTTTTTACGTATTTTTAATACTTATAAAAAATAAAAACGTAATATTTTAAAAAAAAATTATAATATTAATAAAATAAAAAACAACTTTATTATTTAAATATATTATATTAATAAAAACTTTATAATTAAAGTTTATATTATTTTTTAAAATAAATTTAAAACGTTTAAATATTATATTATAAAACTAATAAACGGTATATATTTTGTTTATTTATTTAAAAACTTTAAAATTAACGTTATTATAACTTATTATAATTAATAAATAATATAGCTTTATAACTTAAAAATAATTAAAGCAATAATAAAAACTTTATAGTTTATTTTCGGTTATATTAATAAATGTTTTTTTAGTTTTATTTAAATAAAATTATAAATAGCGTTATTTTTTAATAACTTAAGTAATAAAATTACCGTTTTTATAATATGATAAATTACGCGTATTATCGAAATAAATATTAAATCGGTTTATGTTTTTTAAAAACAAAAAAAATAAAGTTTTTAAAAATATAATATAAAAATTAATATTTTTAAAAATAATAAAAACTTTTAAAATGCCGGTAAATATAATAATATCGTTATTACCGAACTTTATTTTAATGTTTTTTTTATTAAACGGTTTAACGTTATTTTAAAATTAAAATTAAATAAAATACGCGTTTAAGCTTTATTAACGGTAAAAACTTTCGTAACGCCGGTATTAAATATAATGCTTTAATATTATTTAGTTTTATAACGTGTAAATGTAAAATAAAATTAAGATATATAAATTAACTCGTTATTATAAAAATTTATACAAATTAAATAATATTTATATATTTATAAAATTATATACATAATTACGCGTATATTAATATCGTAGTTTTTTTTTAATAATACTTTAATAATTAAAATACGTTTATAATATTTATTAATAAACGTATTATTATTAATAACTTTAACTTATTAAAATAAATATAATATTAAATTATTAACCCGTTTATTTTTATAAAGATTTATGATTTATTAAAAATACGTTTTTATTTTTTTTAAAATATATTTATATATACGGTAATTAAGCTTTTAATATATAAAGCAAAAGCGTATATAGTTATTATAACGGTGAAAAAAGTTATTTTAGCGATTATAGCTTTATAATATAAAGTTGTTTTATAATAAATTAAAAAATTAATTATAATAGTTATTAAAATTATTGCTATAATAACCGTAATTATTATAATTATTATAGTTATCATATTTATAGCTTTTAATATTTAAAATATATTTACAGTTTATATAATAAATATCGACGTAATTATTATTAAATTTTTTACCGTAATATATAATTACATTATATTAAAAGCTTTATAAATTAAGAGCGTTTTATAATAAAAATTTACAGCGCCAAAAAAACTTCTTAATAACTGTAAAAAATTTTTAAAAAGCGAAAGCAAATTTAAGTTTATTTTAATATATTTTTATAACTATATTTTTAAATATAGCTTTGTTTATATATTATGCGTTAAATACGGGTTAATAGGTTTATAACTTATTAAAAAATAATTAAAATACTTTTATAGGCTTTTTTTCGAAATTATTACGTTAAATTTTATTAAATAAAATCGATATTTAGTTATTTAAATAATAACTGTTATTAATTTCGGTATTAAAATACGTATTTATTATTATATATATCGATTTAAAGCTATAATAAAACTTAATATTATAAACGAAATATATTTAAGTTTTATTTATAAAAATATTAAAAAAAACATTATAAAACTAATTAATAAATATTTTTAATACGTAAATAATATTTAAACATTATTTTAGGTTTATTTTTAATATATTATATATATTATTTATATATAATAAAAACTTTTATTTTTATTTAGTTAATTTATTAAAAAAATTACCGTTAATTTTAGCCGAAAACAATTTTAAAAGCGGTAATTATTAATATATATTAATTATTAATTAAAGTTATAATTTAAGCTTTTATTAGAAATAAGGCTTTAAGTTATATTTAATATATTAATAAATATTTAAAAGTAAAAAAAAAAAAAGTAAAAGTATATAAACTAAAAAATAAAAAGTTATAAATATACTTATAGCTTAATAAAAATATTATCGACGGTTTTATATTTAATATATAAAATAAGCCTTATTAGTTAATTAAGCTATATTAGCATTTATTTATTATTATTTTTCCGGTTAAAAAAAAAAGTTCGGTTTAAATTTTTTACTAATTTCCGCAATCGAATATATACTTTATAACGTAATTAATTAAACAAAAAAATAGCGTTTGCGTTAATTAATTCGGTTAAATAGCTTAAAATTTTAATTTATTAAAATAAGCTTTAATAACGTTAATAGTTTACGTTTTAAATAAAAAAAATACTTTTAAAGTTTATTACAGTTATTATAATTTAAAGCCTTTAATATTAAATATAACTACGTTAGTTTTTTTATAAATATTCGGTATAAACTGTTTTTAAAAATAAATTTATATAACTATAACTATATAATTAATTATTTTTTTAATCTTAAAAAAACTTTAATAATTTTAAATTTTTTACTTATTTATTAATTACGTTTTATACGTTTAAATTTACGCGTATTTTTCGTTATTAATTTATTATTATCGAAATAAAGTTTATTAATCGCGTTATTATTAATTGTTTATTTTTATATTTTTTAAATAAAATGATAATTTAACCGCATTTACGTTATATACGTAAAACTTTTTTATTTAACGTATTATATTTTTAAAGTTTTCCGTAAATTATTATAAATCGTTAAAGTTTTATTTTTTTTAAAGGTATTTATATTAAAGTTTACTGTAATATAATTGTAATATTAAAATTTTTTCGATTTTTTTATTATTAATAAAATTAATAATTTTATTCTAAAAATTTACTGCAATTTATTTTAATAATAAATTATTCAAGAATTTACGTAATTAATCGGCGTAATAAAAATCGATAAACCGTTAGCCGTTCGGAACTTTTAATTAAAACGTATTATTATTTCGGCTTAAAATTTTAAATATTTATAGCGTTATAAAATAATTTAATTTATTAAAAAGTTTATTCGTAATTTATAATTATCGTTATATTAAATTAAAAACGTAATTATTAACGTTAAAATTAAAATTTTATTAGATTTTATTTATTTATTTAGTTATACGATTTTATATATAGCTTAATTTAGTTTTAATTATATTTTTATAATTGATAATACGTTTGCCGTTTTTAAATACAAAATTGCCGTAGTTTTTTATCAAATAATTTAGCGTTTTAATTTAAATAATAAAATAATAAAAAATCCTATTTCGATTTTATAAAAAAAACCGGTCGATATATAAATTAATAACGTTTATATATAATTTATTAAAAGCAAAAAGTTTAATTAATCGTTTGAAAAATAATTTATAAAAAAAAAAGTATTAATTTAAATATTTATTTATAATTTCGGTTTATTTTATAATTTTATAATATTTAATAAAAACTAACGTTTAACTAATACGTAATAATAACAGTAGTTTTTAATAAAAACAAACGTAAATTATATTTTACGGTTTAATATTACGGTTTTAAATATTTTAAATATTTTATATAGTTTTTTAAAATATATTTTAATAGCGTTTTGAATTATAATAAAGCAATAATAAAATATAAACTACGGTTTTTTTTTAAAACGGTCGATTATAATTAAAATATTATCGTATTTTTTTTTATTTTGTAATATTTATTTAAAATTAATAATAAAATTAAATAATTTAACGTTTTATTTTATAATATTTTAATTAATTTATATTTTATATAATTTAAACCGTAATTATTATAGTTTTTTTTATACCGGCTTATTAATACCGTTATATTATTAAATAATAAGTTTTCCGCTTTTTTAAATATACGGCTAATATTATAAAATAAGCTTTTTATATAATTTAAATTTTTAATAGTTTATTATTTAATATTATAAGTTATTTTTTATAAATTATAAAACCGTTTTAAATTTTTTAAAAATTATCGCTTTTTAAACCGGCAGTTTTTTATTAATAAATTTTTATACTAAAATTATTACAGTTTGTTTTAAATACGTTTTTTTTAATAAATATCCCGTTTGTTTTATGAAAGTTTTAATATCTAATATTATAATTCCCGGCGGTATATTAAATATTAAAAGCTTAATATCGTTTTTTTTAATATATCGTTTTATTTAAAAAAATAACGCTTTTAATTATCAATAATATAAAATATTTATAATATACGTTATATTTTTTATTTTTATTTTTAACCGGTTTTAAATCTTTATATTTTTATAATAATACGTTTACGACGATATTTTTTTTTTATTGAAAAATTAATATAAAATTATATTTAGTTATTAATTTAATTTATTTTGTTTATTAAATATTTAAATATTGTTTTATATTAAAAAATTTAAAAACGTAATAATCGGTAATAGTTAAAAAAAGCTTATTTCGTTTAAAACCGATAAACTTAGGCCTTTATTTTTATTATTACGTTAAGGCTACATTATAAAGGCAAGGCTTTAATAAGTGGTTACTTAATGTATATTAATAATAAAGTAAAAAAGGGAAGCAAGGTAATAGCTTTAATAGCTACGAGGGTTATTTTATATACTAGATCCTTTATTTAATCGGTATAGTTATTTAAAAAACTAGGGTAACTAGGTAACTAGTTAAGTACGTACTAATAAACGAGTATAACTAGTACGATTAATACGTAATTACTTTTTACGAAAACCCTTCGCGGGCTAAAAACGCGATTTTTATACTTTTTACTATTTAGGCCTAAAATAGCGGAGGTTTTATATTCGAACCATATTTAAGGCTTTATTTTTGATTATTTTATTATATTCTAACCATTCTATACCTTTTAAGTGTTATTTTGTTTATATATATATACGTACTACGTTAAGTAGACTTTTAAGTAGTAATAATATAGTATTAGCGATTTTATCGGGGCAAATATTACTAAATGTTAATAATTAGCCTAGCTATTATATATATATATAACTGTTAGCTATTATAAAGTCGCTAAAAGTCTAAATAAAATAGATTTTAGCGTTTTATTAAGTAATAACGGCTTTAAAGTAGTAACTAAAGTTAACGCTTTTAATAATAGTAGTAATATCGACGTCGATAGGTACGTTAATATCTTTTTAGGTTTAAGTGCTTAAATTACCGGGTTAAGGCTTTAACAAAAGTTTAAGCTATTCGATAAATATTTTAACTATATTTAAGCTTTTTATTAAGTGCTATATATAGACTTCGTAAAATGTTTATTATAATAGCGATAAAAGTGCTTTTTTATAAAAAAAAGCTTTCGAAATGCCTAAACTATAGCGTTAAAGCTTAAAAGTGCTTAAACTATACGGCTAAGTTTTACGATAGGCGTTAAGCTATACTTAAAGCGTTTAAAATGCTTTTTAAGAAAAAAAAAGCTTCCGTAAAATACTTTATTATAAGGGCTTTTTTTATACCTTGCGGTAAAGGCTTAAAAATGTTTAATAAACCGTTAAAGCTTTTAAAAATGCTTTAGCGATAAAAGCTTCGACTAGTACTAAGTGCTATAAGGACTAACGATAACCTTGCCGTAAAGGAATATGCCTTATAATAAAGGCTTTTAATACTTTATAATAAGGGCTTTAATTAGTACTAAATGCTATAAAGGATAATTAGCTTTAACCTGCCGCGAAAATAATGCGTTATATAGGCTTTATAAAGTGCTTATTATAACGTACTAATAATAACTTTACCGTAAAATATTATTATAGCAAAAAAAAGCTTTTTTAAACGCGTTTACTACGGGATACGGTGTTTAAATATCTTCGATTTATTATCGCTAGCTATTAGCGTAAATACTATTAACTAATTAAATTTAATTTATTTTTAAAATAACTAGCGTTAAATGCTATCGATTAATAATTAGCGTTAAATGCTATAAACTAACTAGTAATAACCTTTATTATAAAATTATTAAAGTAAGCGTTTATACCGCAATTAACGACAGATTATTAGTTTTATAGAACGTAGCGAAAAAATTAATAATATCGTCGTAATATAATAACCTCGCTATCGCTCGTTAAAGGACTTTATTATTATTACGTTAAGGCTGCACTATAAAAACAAGGCTTTAATAAGTAGTTATTTAATATATATTAATAATAAAATAAAAAAAAGAAGCAAAGTAGTAGCCTTAATAGCTACAAAGGTTACTTTATATATTAGATCCTTTATTTAATCGGTATCGTTATTTAAAAAACTAAGGTAACTAAGTAACCAGTTAAGTACGTATTAATAGACTAAAATGACTAGTACGACTAGTACGTAATTTTTATAAAATAAATATTACCGCTAATAATTTTTTATTATAAATGCCGTAGTTTAGCTATTTATTATATAAAGTTTTTAAATAATACGTAATTAAATATTAATTATTATTAAAAAGTTATAATATAATATTAAAGGCTAGTTTTTTTAAAATATCGGTTTTAATTTTAATAAAAAAGTCGTAACGAAAATAATATAATATTAAAGCCGATATTAATACTATTTAAATTTATTAAAAGCTTTTTAATATTTAACGTTTTAAAAATACGGCGTGTTTTTTAACGTAAATTTAATAAATAAATAAGCCGTAATAGTTATATTTTTATATAAAACGACGGTAAAAAGTTATAAAATTTTAAAAAAATTATATATTTTTAAATATAATAAAAAGGTTTTAATCGTAAATAATTACGGTTTTATAAAAGTCCGTTTTTATATTATTAATTTTAATAATAAAGCCGAAATAAATAATTATAATAACGTAAAATTTATTTTTCGTTAAATCGATTTAGAAATTTATATCGCGTAAACGTTTAAAAATAAATTTAACGTATTTTTAATAATTTTTTAAATTATCGGAATAAATAAAAATTTCGTTTATGTATATATAAACGAAATTATTTAAATAGTTTTAAAATAAAATGTTTATATATTTTTAAAAAATAATTAAACCGTTAATAAATTTAAATAAAAAAATATTATATTTAAATAATTTATAATAAATATATAAAGTTATAAAGTTTTCGTTTTTGTTTTATATACGGATTTTATAAAAAGTTTATTATATATTAAATTTTATAAAAAATTTAATATTAAAAATCCGAAATAACGTTTTATTAATTAATAATAAAAAATATTTGGTTTTTTTGTTATAATATTTAATTTACAGTAATTAATATAAAAACGTAATTTATTATTTATTTTAAAACTAAATAATATTAATATTATAAAAAATACGTTATTTAATAATAAAAAGCTTTTTCGAAATTATTTAACGAAATATTTACGAATATATTTTAATTTTTTTAGCAATATTTTATATAAAAAAATAAAAATTAAATTTAAACAATTACGGCCGTTTATAAAATCGATTTTATAATTTATTTTAAAATAGTATTTAAATAAAATATTAAAGTTTATTTTACTAAAAATATATAATAAGTTTTAATATTTCGATAAAACTATTTTATAAGCGCTTTTTATAAAGTTGCTTTATTTAATTTTAAAAACACCGCTTATAAAAGCCTTTTTTTTTCGATTATAAAATCTAATTTTATAAAAGAAATTATTTTTATTTAATCGGTAATGTTTTTATTTTTTATAATTTATTAAAAACGTATTATTAAAATAATATTTAAATTAATAAAGCGGTATTTATATTATATAAATCTTTTACGTAGTTAATATTTATTATATTTATTATATAACTTTTTTTTTTGTTTTTACATTTTAATAAACGAATATAATTATATAATCGATTTTTAAAATTAAGGTTTATTTTATTAAAATCTAATGATAAAAAATCGTAATGCCGTATAGTAGTTTATTTTTATAGCTCTTTTAATATTATAAAAAAACTTCGATAAAGTCTTTTATAATAACGTTTGTTATAATAATATTAAAAAAACTTTCGTTATTTTTAAAAAAGTTTTTTATAATAGTTTAATATTTTAAAGGTTTTTTAAAAATGTATAAAATTCGGATTTTCCCGTTTTTACGTTATATATAAGCATTTTTTTTGTTTATATTTATTTAATAAAACGGGCTTTTTAAAAAGCTTTTTACGGCGTTTATATTAAAGTAATATTATCGATATTTATTTAGCGGTATTTCGTTAAAAAATATTAACCGTTAGATTAAATAATTCGGGAATGTTTTATATTTTTCGAACTAAAATCGGCCGATAATAATTTTATATATTATTTTAATAGTTAAAACTAATATAAAATCAAAAATACGTTTTTAAATAATAATAATTAAAATAAAAACGTAATTTATAAAACTATTTCGGCGGTTATTATAATTTATTAATAGTTTATATTAAAAATACGTAATTAAATCGGGTTTTAAATACTTTAAAATCTTTTTTATAAAATTATAACTTATAATAATATAAACGCGTATTTTAATATTTTTAAAAACGTTTTTAATAATTAATAAAAGTTTATTTTTTATTATTATATATAAAAAAATAAAAAGCTTTTTTTTAAAAACTTATTTATATAATTTTTAATTATTATTAAAAGTATATTTTTTAAATTAAAAACTATTTTATTTAAAATTATAATTTTTTTGTTTTTTCGTTATTTTTATTATTTAATTTTTTAAAATTTTTCGATTTATAACTTAATTAAATTATAATAGCGTTAATATAGGCTTTTTTTTTAAACCGGTTTTTTTTTTTAAAATATTCGTAAAAAATATATTTAGTTTTTTCGTAAATAAAACAACGTTTTTTTATAATAAAATAACGTGTTTTTTTTATATATAGATTTTTTTAATTTTATTATTAATAACGTAATTACCGCGTTTTTAAAAACATATATTATCGTTACGTTTAAATCGGCAATTTTTTTTTATTATTAAATCCGGTAAATAAATTTTTAGAAACAGTTTTAGTTTTTTTAATTTTAATACGTTTATTTTAATATTAAAAACTATAAACCGTTTTATTATAAGCTTTAAATAATTTTTTATACGTAATTAAATTATTAAAATATTCGTTAAAAACAGCGTTATAAAATCGTAATGATAATTTATTAAAAAAAAATTTTATTATTAAATTTAAATAATATTCGCTTTTTCGCTAACCGGGTAAAAAAGTTATAAAATATTTGATATTTATTTAAATTTAAAAGCATTATAAAAACTTAATATTTTATTTTAGCTTTTTTTTTAATATTAACGTTATAATATTAATTTTAAAAATACTTAAAAAATCGTTTTAAAATATTAATTTTATTAAAATGTTTTTTTATAAATAAAAAAATAAAAGCTTAAAAACTATATTTTTTAAATAAAATTTAATATTAACTATTTTAATTTTATTAATTAAAAACTAATTAGTATTTATTTTTAACCGGTTATTAGGTTTTGAATATTATATTTTAAAAAACTAGCTTTTATTTTTATGATTATTATAAAATATAAAAACGGTAATTTTAAACGATTTTTTAAATAAAAAGCTTTCGGTTATATTTTAAAAAATAAATCGAACGTTAATTAATTTATTAAAATCGTTAATAGTTTATTTTAATTAAGTTTTATATTTGTTTTTAAAATTAAATTATTTTATAAATATTTTTAATAATTATTTAATATTAGTTTTTATAGTTTTTAGTTTTTTATCGGTATTACCGACAGTTTTAAACGCGTTAATATAATAATTATAAACGTTAAGTTTTTTTAAATACGTATAATATTATTAATAAAGTTTTAATATTATTTGGTAATAATATTAACGTTTTATTATTTAATAATAAGTTTTTTTCGAAAATTATTTGTTTAAATATAAAAAGCTTAGATTAAAATAATAATAGTTTTAAATTTAAAAAAAACCGCTTTTAAATATAAAACGTATATAGTTTACAAAGTTTTATAATTTATTAATTTATTAAAACGAAATTTAGTTTTTTTTTCGGTTTTCGTTATAAAATAAAAAAAAACAAGTTTATTATTATAAATAATATTTTTAATAATAACGGCAATAATATTTTCAAACTTTACTATTAAATTATTTTTAAATCGTTATATATTAAAAGCTTTTATAAAATTTATTATTTATTATTTTAAAACAATAATTAATAAAAGTTATAAAGTTTTCGTTATTATTTTCGTTATTATTATATTCGATAGTATAAATCGATACGTTTTTAATATTTAAATAAATAAAAAACCGTTAATAAATATTAAATACGTTCATTATTTTATTATATTATAAATTAAAATTATTTAAAAAAAAAGCGTATTTATTTAATAATAGTATTTTTTTTTATAAAAATTCGGGCTATAGTTTTAAAGTTTAAAACCGTATAACGTTTTTAAAAATTAAATTTTAAATAAATATTTAATAAAAATTATATAAAAAATCGGTTTTAATGAAACAAAGTTTTAATAAATAGTATAATAAAACTTAATTAATTTATATTTAATAACGTCGTATATAAAAATAAAAACGTTACGGTTTAATTAAAATAAAAATAAAAATTAACTTTTAAATAACTACGATTTAAGCTTTTACCGAAAATAAAACTTCGGGTTATATTTAATATATTAATAAATATTTAAAAGTAATATATATATATATATATATATATATATATATAAATTAAGTGATAAAAGGTTATAAATATACCCGCAGTTTAATAAAAGTACTATCGGCGGTTTCGTATTTAATATATAAAATAAGCCCTATTAGCTAATTAAGCCATATTAACAGTTATTTATTATTATTAATAATAAATATTAACGGCTTTTTAATATTATTAAAACGTATATATAAAAAAAAATTAATAATAATAACTATAATTTTTTAAAGATATCTAATAAACGTATTTAAAGCATATTAAAATACGTATTATTATTTAGTTTTGCTTATAATAAAAATTAAATAAATCATATTATATATATTTTAACCCGTATAGGCTTTGTTTTATATATTTTAAAGAACGTTTTATAAATTACGGGATTTATTTTACGTATTTCATATAAATCGCGTTATACCGTTATTTGTAATATACGCGTTATTAGCTTTTAAAGTAAAAATATTATAAACATTAAAGCTTATTATAAAAAAGTTTATACCTATAATAAAAGTTGCTTTTTTACTTTATAATAATTAGTTATTTCCGCCGCGTTATTTATTTACTATAAAGTAAAATATAGATTTATTAGCGTTTAGTTTTATTATCGTTTTTTTTAAAAAGAATGCCTTTAATTTTTTTAAATATAAAAAATCGACGCTTTTAATAAATAAAATATATTAGTTTTTTAAAAATACGTTAATAATAATTATAATATATTATTACTATTTAGCTTTTTTTTAACGGCTTTTTTAACGTTAAATTTATCGTTATGCTTTTTTATAAAGCGAAATTAATAAATAATAATACCGAAAACGAATTTAAAAGTTATAAGCTTAAATACGGCTTTTTTTTCGATATTTATTTTCGTTTAAAGGTTATTTTAAAGCTTAGTTACTACGTTATAAAATATAATAACAAAATTTTGTTTATTAAAATTAAAAAAATCGCTATTACGTTGTAAAAAGTTTTTAAAAAGTATAGCAAAATTATTAAATATATTAAATATATTAAGGTTTTATTTATTAAAATTAAAACAAAATTTAATAATAAATCTATTATTATAAAAATAATTAAAATTATATTAATATATTAAAATAAATATAGCTATATATAAATAAATATAATAAATATTTATATTAACGGTAATAAAGCCGATAATTAAAATCGATAAATTATACGTAAATAGTTAAAATTAATAAATCGTTAAAAAAAAGTAACGTAAAAATTAATCGAAAGTATTTGTTTTTATTTATTATTTAATTACGGTAAATTATTTGCGTTTTTTAATACGTTTTCACCGAAATTATTATATAGTACTATTTTAACGATATTATATATTATATAATCGTTAAATCTAGTAAAAAATACGTACTAAAAACGCTATATATATAATACGTAAATATATAAAATTAAATATTTAATTTTAAAATTTTATATATTATTAAAGATTAAATGATATTATTTTTAAAACTTAATTTTTAAATCATTATTAAATAGGTACTATTTTAAAAAGCTATTTTTAAAATTTTTAATTAATAAGTATTATTTTTAAAGCTTGTAGAGAAAATTTTAAATAAAATATTATAAAGTAAATATTATTAATTATAAAATGTTTTATTAAAAAAGTTATTTAAAAATGGGATTTTAAAGAATTTTAAGATATACGTTTTAAAATAAATTAAGCTAAATTTTAAAATAAATTATTTAAAATTTGGAAATTTTTTTAAATTTTTTAAATAAATTATATAGTATTTAGTAATAAAATATAGCTAAAATAAACAGTTTAAAAAATATAACGGAAATAATAATAACGGAAATAAAATAATATAATTAAAAGAATAGTTTTAAAATACGTAATTTTAATATTTAATTAATAAATAAGCAGTTTATAATAACGGGTAAAAAACGCTATTAAAAAACGTAATAAAACGTTTAATTTTAATAATAATAAAATATTATAACTATAATAATAAGTCGAAATTAGTTCGCGGAAAAATAATTAACGTTACGCGTTATTTAAATCGTTTAATAAATCGAAAAAATTAAAATACGTAGTTAGGTTTTATATATAATAATTTGCTTAAAAAAGTTTGCGGTACCGGGCGCGTAAAATAATTCGAAATAAACCTTTTTTTTATTAATTTATATTTATAAATAAAGTAATAAGTATTAATTAATATTAAGTTAGTTTATTACCGTATAATATATAAGCTTATTACGTAAATATAAATTTTAATTAATAAATTATTAATTAATAAAAAAGCGTAAAAGCGGTTTTTATAAATAGCTATTTATTATAAACTAATAAAGCGGTATATT
The DNA here is from genome assembly GCA_022578705.1 of Xylariaceae sp. FL1019. Lineage (NCBI taxonomy): Eukaryota > Fungi > Ascomycota > Sordariomycetes > Xylariales > Xylariaceae > Xylariaceae sp. FL1019. The sequence continues at coordinate 230,152 of MU391980.1, read as the reverse complement.
ATATAATTAATAGCTGCTTTATAGCTAATAGTCTTATTATCGTAAGTAGTGGTTTTATATACTAACTAGTTAGCGTATTTGGCGTACTATAGCACGTATTAATAAAATTGGATTTTTTTTATTTTTACGTTATATATAAGCATTTTTTTTTTATTAATTTAATAGAATAAAATTTTTAAAAGTTTTTTTACAGCGTTTATATTAAAATAGTATTATTAATATTTGCTTAATAGCATTTTATTAAGAAAATATTAACCGTTACGTTAAATAATTTAATAAAACTTTATATTTTTTAAACTAAAATCGACCGATTATAATTTTATATATTAATTTAATAATTAAAACTAAAATAAATATAAAAAAACATTTTTAAATAAAAACGGTTAAAATAAAAACATAATTTATAAAGCTATTTTAACGTTTATTATAACTTATTAACGGTTTATATTAAAAATTTATAACTAAATTAGGTTTTAAATATTTTAAAAAAACTTTAATAAAATTATAATTTATAACGATATAAATATTTATTTTAATATTTTTAAAAGCGTTTTTTATAATTAATAAAAGTTTATTTATTACTATTATATATAAAAAAATAAAAGGCTTTTTTAAAAACTTATTTATACGATTTTTAATTATTATTAAAAATATATTTTTTAAATTAAAAGCTATTTTATTTAAAATTAAATATTTTCCTTTTTTTGGTTATTTTTATTATTTAATTTTTTAAAACCTTTTAATTTATTGCTTAATTTAATTATAATAACGTTAATACGCGCTTTTTAAAAAAACTAATTTTTTTTAAATATTTATAAAAAGTATATTTAGTCTTTTCGTAAATAAAACAGCGTTTTTTTTTTAATAAAACAGCGGGTTTTTTATAATAAAACAGCGGGTTTTTTTTATATATACGGATTTTTTTATTTTTACCGTTAATAATATACTTACCGCGCTTTTAAAACTAAATATTATTATTATACTTAAATCGGCGGCTTTTTTCGTTAAATTTTATTAACAGGCTTAGAAAGGCAGTTTTAGGTTTTTCGATTTTAATATATTCGTTTTAGTATTAAAAACTATAAATTATATTATTATAAGCTTTAAAAAACTTTTTATACGTAATTTAGTTATTAAAATATTTGCTTAAAACGGCACTATAAAATCGCGATAATAATATATCGAAAAACTTTTTTTTATAATTAAATATAAACAATATTTAGCTTTTTATTAATTAGGCGAAAAAGTTACGGAATATTTTATATTTATATAAATTTAAAAATATTATAAAAGCTTAATACTTTATTTTAGGTTTTTTTTAATATTAAAATTAAAAAATTAGCCTTAAAATATTTAAAAAGTCGTTTTAAAATATCGATTTTATTAAAAGGTTTATTTTATAAATAAAAAAACAAAAGTTTAAAACTTATACTTTTTTAATAAAATTTAATATTAATTATTTTAGCTTTATCGGTTAAAAATTAATCGGTATTGATTTTTAATTAGTTATTAAGCTTTTAATATTAAGCTTAAAAAATCATTTTTCGTTTTAATTATTATCGTAATAAATAAAAAGCTTTTAAATATATTTTAAAAAATAAATTAAATATTAATTAAATCGTTAAAATCGTTAATAATTTGCTTTAATTAAGCTTTATATTTTTTAACGAAGTTTTAATATTTAATAAACTTTTTTGATAATTATTTAATATTAATTTTAATATTGTTTATTTTTTTTTATAAACATTATTAATACTTTTAAACGCATAACGTAATAACTATAAACATCGAGTTGTTTTTAATTATATACGGCGTTACTAGTAAAGTTTTATTACTATTCGGTAATAACGTTAATATTTTATTATTTAATAATAAGGTTTTTTTAAAAGCCGTTTATATAAATATAAAAAGCTCGAGCTAAAATAATAACGACTTTAAACTTTTAAAAAACTATTTTAAAATATAAAATATATATAGTTTAAAAAGTTTTAAAATTTATTAGTTTATTAAAATAAATTTCAGTTTTTTATATACTTTTTATAACCGGGCGAAGAAAAGCAGGTTTTTTATTATAAATAAAATTTTTAACGATAGTAATAACGATATTTTAAACTTTATTATCGAGTTACTTTTAAATTATTATATATTATAAGCTTTTATAAAGTTTATTATATAAAATTTTAAAACGGTAATTAATAAAAACTATAAAGCTATTATTATTATTTTTATTATTTTATCCGATATTATTAATCGATACGTTTTTTATATTTAAATAAATAAAAAATCGTCGGCGGATGTTAAATTTTTTCGCCGTTTTATTATATTATAAATTAAAGTCTTTTTATAAAAAAAAACGTATTTATTTAGCGGCAGCTTTTTTTCGGGTAAAAGCTCGGCTTATAGTTTTTAAGTTTGAAATTATATCGCGTTTAAAAATTAAAAACTAAAGTTTAATTAAATATTTAATATAAATCGTATAAAAAAGCGGTTTTAATAAAACAATTTTTAATAAATAATATAATAAAACTTAATTAATTTATATTTAATAACTTCGCGTATAAAAGCAAAAACGTTACCGTTTAATTAAAACAAAAATAAAAATAAACCTTTAAATAATTATTATTTAAGCTATTTATTAAAAACAAAGCTTAAAGCTATATTTAATATATTAATAAATATTTAAAAGTAAAAAAAAAAGTTAAAATATACAAATTAAATAATAAAAAGTTATAAATATATTTATAGTTTAATAAAAGCGTTATCGGCGGTTTCGTATTTAATATATAAAATAAGCTTTATTCGCTAATTAGGCCATATTAGCAGTTATTTATTACGATTAGGTTTAAAAACAATAAATCCGGTTTTTTTTTTAACATATTAACGTTAATAACGAAAGTTTGCTATTTAATCTATATTAATATTATTAAACTATTTTTTTAATTATTATTATAATTGTAATTATTAAACTTATTAAAGGTATTTAAAATAGTATTAGTTATTAAAAAGGTTATAACGGTTACGAAACAAGGCAAAAACGGGTATTTTTATATTTAATAGTTTTTATTATTATATTTTATATATTTGATTTTAATAAAACGAAAAAGGCGTTTTTTATAAATATTATTAAAGATATATTAATTAATAAATTTTTATAAAGCTTAATTTAAAATAATAAAGGTTTTAATAAAAATAAGGGGCTTTTAAAAGTTTCGATATAAATATCGAAAACGTAATCGTCGGTAACGTTTAATTGTTTTAAAATATAGTTAAAAAGCTTATTATTTAGTTTTTAAAACACTTAAAAATAAACTTTGCTAGCGTTTTAATTAAAAAATCTAAAAAAATAAAAAACTGTTATAAATAATTAAAATTGTTTTATAATCGTTAATTTTAGTAATAAAATAAAGTAATAAAACGCTACGAAGGTTTTAAATACGTTATATATTAAGAAAAATATATTTATTAGCTTTTTAAGTAAATTTCTTTAAATAATAAATAAAATACGTGAAAACCTATCGTTTTTATTTAAAAACCGTAATTTTCCATTAATATATGAAGCTTTATTTAAATCGTTATATTTTTAAATAAAGGCCGTGAAAAAAATATTATAACTTTAATTATTAATAATAACGCGGGTTATTTTAAAAGCGGACGATTATTTATACTTTAAACTCAAGGCGGCTATATATATATATAAAAAAAGCTTAATTAAAGTTTTTAAAAGCGTTATTATCGATGTTTATTTTATTTTGAAATAAAAGTTCCTAAACTTTATATTTAATAACGTTTATAAAAATCGAAAAAAACCGAACGCGTTAAATAGTTTAAAATTCGGAAAAAATAGTTTAAAACGTAGTAAAAATATAGACTTACGTTTAAAAAGTAATAATAATAGTTTTAAACCTATCGGATTTGTTTTTTTATTTAAATACGTAAAGCTTTAATATTTTGTTATTAAATCACGCGGTAAAAGCATTATAAAAAGTTTAAACGGCGGTTTAAATAGCGTTTTATATATATAAAAAGTTAACTAATAAGCTATTAACTATAATAAAAAAAGTATTAAAATAATCGAAATAATAAAATAAAGGGTATTTATTAAATAGCAAAGCTTTAAAAAAACCGTTAAAAAGCTCGATAATTTAAATAATAATAATAGTAATAACCGAAAAGGTCGATTAGTTAAATAACGTTTATTAAACAAAGTTTTAAACAATAAAAGTAACTATTAAAAAAGCCGATTATTTAAAAGTAAAAATTATATTAAAACAAAGCTTTATAAATAAATAGTAAGCTTTTATTTAATAGGATTTTAATTATTATAAAAGTCGATATATTTAAAGTATTTGCCGGAAAAAGTAAATAACGGAAAAAATATATAACGCAATAAAACTTTTATAAATAAATATAAAAGCTTAAATACGTAATAAAAAACGCATAATTACTAAAGCTTTTAAAATATATTGTTAAAATTATTTTAACGATAGTTTTATTAACGTAAAAAGATAACGGACATTAATATAATTACAATAAAGCTTTTTAAAAAAACCAAGGTTTTAAAAGTTAATTTAATATATATAATAACATTAAAGTAAAAAAAAAAAGCTTAAATTTAATAAAGTGTTAAATAGGCCATAATATTTATAATACGTGCTTTTTTATTTTATTTGCTATTTAATTTAGATAAGCTATTTAATAGTATTAAATAAAATTAATAAATACCGTAATTTAGACTTTAATGTTTAAAAATATATTATATATATTAAAAGTTATAAAATTATTAAAGTTTATATTACTTTAAATTAATTTTTTTTTTTTACGAATATAATATAATAACGTCCTTTAATAGCTTTAGTTACTATATTAACTATTATTATTATAGTTATTAATTCTTTAATAAGCCCTATTTAGTTATAGCTTAACCTTTTAACTAATTTAGCTAGTTTATTAATTATATTTTTACCTTTTTTACTTTTAAATTTTATAGCATAATTAAGTAATAATACAGCATTTTTATTTACTTATTTAAATGCTTTATTCATTATTATAATTTAAAAGTTACTACTATTTATTAAAAAAAACGGGATATTTTTATTAAACGATAATTAATATTAATTTCGATTATTAAACGTTTAAATATAAATATAAAATACCGACTTAATATATAAATAATAAAAATAACGAAATTATTTAACGCATAAAAAAAACTAACCGATAAATACGTTTTAGCTTTTTTGATTTTAATAAAGTTTATAAAAACGTTTATCGCTTTAAATATAATAACGGCTATCGTCGCGAATTATTAAACGGCTTTTAAAAAGTTTTCGATTTTAAAACTATTATTAGCATTTTAATAATTATTAAAAACAATAACGAGTTTAAAAATTTTTTTTAAATAAATACGATTTTATAAAAGTTTATAAAAGCGAAAATCTTTTTTTTATATATTTCGTAAACGTAATTATAAAAACGATTTTAAATTTAAAAAGTTTTACTTTAAACCCGTTATTATTAAAGATTTAAAAAAAAAGTTAATTTATTATATAAATTTTTACGCCGTTAAATTAAATAAAAAAAGCGAAAAACTTTAAACTTTTTTTATTACGATAATAAAAAACGGTAAAAAAGTCTAGCTTAAATAATAAAATTATAATTTTTAAATAGTTTAAAAAAAAACTTATAAAAAACATTTTAATAAAGTATTTTATAAATCTTAATTTTAATTTACTATATTAATAGTTTATAATAATTTAATATAGAACGTTTAAATAATTATTAATAAATCCGATAATAATATATAAATTTTATATAATTAGTTTATTATATCCGGTTTATAATTTAAAACAGTTTATTTTATTTATAAATATTTACGTAAAATAATTATTAACGTTAACGGTTAAATTATCGAAAATAACGTTATTAATAATAATAAAGCTAATTATAATAAAGCTTATTTAAAATAGTTTAAAAAAAATAATATTATTAACGTATTAAAAAAATTATTAATATAATTAGCGCTTTTTTTACTTTTTTTATACTTTTAGGTTTTTTTATATAAAAAATCGCGATTTAAAATTATAATTTTTTATTATAATTATTATAATATTATTTTTACTAAATATTTAAAATAAACTAATAGTAATATTAAATTATCGGTAAAGATTTTCGATTTTTCGAATATTACTAATAAAAAGTTTAAATTTAAAAAGCTTTTAAAGTTTTTTAAATAATAATTTTTTTATAAAATTTAAATTAAAAAATAATACTAACCGGTTTTTTTTTTAAAAATGCTATAATTTTTTATATTTTAAATTAAACCGGTAGTAAAACCGTTAAAAACTTTTTTTCGTTTTTTGATAAATAAACAAAAAAATTTTATTTAAACCCGTTAATTAAATTATAAAATATTTAAATAAAAATAATAAAAACTATAACGTTTATAAAAAAATATATATAATTTTTTAATTTTTTAAAATATTTTTTAATATAATATTTATAATATTTTATACCGAATTTATTAAATTTATTAATAAAATTATAATTAAACTTAAAAATTTTAAACGTAAGCTTTATAATAAGTTTTTTTTACGTTTAAATACTATTTATATTAATTAATATTATAGCAATAATATAATATTTATTAGTTTTTATAATTATATTAACCGTTATAATAATTAATAACGTAAAAACTAAATTTAATTATAAGCAAAAAAAAACAATATATATAATACTTTTAAAAATAATGCTGTATTTCTTTTTAGTTTAACGGCTAAATTAATATATTAAACTTATTTATTTTAATTATTAATAATAATTTAAATAATTATTTTAATATTTAAGTTTTAATTAATATTAAAAACAATAAAATTGTATATAAAAAAGCTATTTTAAACTATTTTAAACTTTTAATTATTACCGGAAAATATTTTATTTATTATAAATATAGTTATATTAATTATATTTGCTTTTTTACGATTAAATTTAAAACCGCTAATAAAAATCGAAAATAACGTACCGGCTGGTTTAATACGTTTTTTAAATAGCCACCCTAGTTTTTTAAATAATTTATACGATTAAATAAAAGATACTACTTTAAATGTTATAGCCTTGATAGCCTATTAAGCCTGCTTCTTTTTTTTTCCTTACTTTATTATTAATATATACTAAATAACCACTTATTAAAGCCTTGCTTCTATAATGTAGCCTTAACGTAATATCGAGTTAATTTTATAATTGCTATAATTATAAATTAAGTTACGTTTTATTTAATGTTTTTATTAAAACTTAAAAAATTTTTATTTAAATTAAACCTTTTTAAATTATATTTAATATTTATATTATCGAATATTTACGGTTTTATATTAAATAATTATATTTTTTAATTTTTTTATTTTTTTAAAAATTTATTCAAAAAAGATTTTTTATTGATAGTTTATATTTTATTTTATAATAAATATTTATTAATTACGAACGTATTTATTAAAAACAAAATATTTATATATTAATTAATTAATATAGTTTTTACGGCTTAAACTATAAAATATTTAATACTATTAAAATTAAAAAGATTTTAGTTTATTATAATGGTATAATATAGTAAAACAGCTATTTAAAAAATCGATATAATTATTTTAGTTTATTTCTATATTTAAAAAAAGCGATAAAACGTATTCCGCTTTTAATATTTAATATAAAATACGATATAATTATCGGTAAAAATTTTTTCGTTTATTATTATATTTTTATTAATTATAAACATAAATCGCTAGTTTTTTTTTTGAAAATAAAGTCCAAAAAATTATTAGCGAAAAACTTTTTAACAAATAAAATAAAATATTCATTAAACGACCCGAAACAAATTAAAAACGCTAAACGGCGTTATAATTTAATAAATATTAATAATATACGTTATTAAAACGGCCGTTAAAGCTTTTTTTTATTTTTAAAAGCAATAAATATAATATAAAAACAAATATTAAAAGTCGAATTTTTTTTACTTTTAAATTAATAATAGTTAAACTAAAGCCGTTTATATTTTTAATAATAAAAACTATTAAACGATTTAATATCGGTTTTTTAATACTATATAAATATTGCGGACTATTTATATTATATATAAAAAGCGGTTAAAAATATTATAATAACCGTTATTAAAAAAGCTAAATACGTTTTTAAAGCAAATTATATTAAATTAACGTAAACTATTTAAAATAATTCGAAATTTTATTTAATAATATAAATTTTATAAATTATTAAACGTTAAAAATGTCGATATATAAATAAATTTTAACGTATAGCTTATTTATTCCGCCGAGTTTAATAATAAAACGAAGTTTTATTATATTTTATTTATTATATTAAACGTGATTATTAATAAAAACGGCTTATAATAATAAACATAGTTTTTTTTTTATAATAAACGGTTAATAAACTTTAAAAATTTTTCGATTTAGCCGAATTAATTTTATAATAATGCTTAAATAATACTAATTAAAAGTGATTAAGTTAGTAATACTAGCAGCTACTTTATAAAATATATAAGTTATTATAAATATTATAGTCTATAAGTTTAATATTTTAATATCTTTTTTAAATGGTTTAACTTAATAATATAGTAACTTACTATTAAATCGTAATAATATTAAGCTTAAAAGTAAAAGTTCGACTTTTTAACTTAATAAAAACGTAATTAGCCGTTTTTTTAAATGTTTTTATAGCCGTATAAAAATCGAAAAAGCTTTATCTATAGCTAATCACTATAACGCGGTAGGTATACCCCGATAGCACCTACTTTAAAACACTTACCTTAATCCTTAATTTACGTTAACGGCGTATTTTTTTAAATAATAATAAAGGCTAAATACGCTAAAATTATAAAACGAACTTAAAAATAAATAATAAAGTAATTATAAATAATTAAGCTAATAATATTAATAGCTGTTTTATAAAGTATATAAATTACTATAAATATTAAAGCTTATAAGCTTAATATTTTAAAATCTTTTTTAAATAGTTTAGCTTAATAATATAATAACTTATTATTAAATCGTTATTATATTATAAACATTTTAACGTTTTTAATAAATTAGTTTTTAACGCTTTATTTTAAAATCGTTTTAATATCGATTTTAATATTTTTATCGATTACGTTTTATAAAAATTAAGTTTTAACGCTTTTTATAAAATAATATTTAAAAAAACTAAAACTGTTTAAAAATATATTTTCGATAATTTTTAAAAAAAGTTTATTAGATTTATAAACGTATTTTAAACGGCGTTAGTTTTTTTCGTATATAAAGCTAATAACGGCTTACGATCTTATATAAACTATAAACTTTTAAATTTTAAAACTTAAAAAAACTAATATTTATTTCCGCTAATTACCGAAATATTTTACCGTATTAATAAAGCGAAAATCTTTATAAAAATCGATATTTAACAAGCTTTTTATAAAATATATATTATAAAAAGCGCTAAAAACTTAATAGTTTTTCGTTAATAATATAAATTTTATCGATATATAGTTATATTTTTTAAACTATTAAATAAACTTTTTAATTTTTAACGTTATATTAATAATAATTTTTACGGTTTTTTAAATAATATCTATACCGCGTATTTTAACGATATTTTTATTTATTTCAATATAATTAGAAACTATAAATATTAAATAAAATATATTTTAAAACGATTTAAAACTATAAGTTTTTAAGCAAATATCGAAAAATACGAGTTTTACGTTATAAAAACTAATTTTTTTAACTTTATTATTAATATAAAAAATATTAAAGTTAATTTTATAAAAATTAAACTTATTTATAATTAATAATACTTAATAAATCCGATAAAAAAGCTATATTAATTTAAATACGGTCGTTTTTAAAAGCTTATAGTTTTTATTATTGTTTTATATTTTAATACGACGTTATTTTAAAGTTATTTACGTAGTTAATATGTAATAACTTAACGTTAAAATAAATTTTCGTTTATTAAAAAGCGTTTATAATGTTTATCGAAAACTTATCCGTTATTTTTTTTTTACGTTATTTTTTTTTACGTTATTTTTTTAACGTTATTTTCTTTTATAATAATATTTATATTTAAATAAAAACTAACGCTTTAAATAGTATTATTATAGGCGTTTTATTTTAATATACGTTAAAAAAGTAGCTATAATAATCTTTTATATTTTTTTAAACCGTTATACGGTATTAAATTTAATTACGGTATTTATAATAAAAAGCTGTATATTATAATTAAAGGTTTTATAATATAAAAACCGGAATTAATAAATATTTTTAACTTAAGGCTTTTTATTATAATTATAAACTATTAAGTTTTAAAATATTTTATAATTAAACGTGTTTTGAGTTTACGTTAAATAAATTAAACTAAATTGTTTTTATATTATAATTCTTATATTATATACCGCTTTAATATTTAAAACGTTATTACAATCATTTTTTTTCGACTTTTTAATAGTATTAAAAACTTAAAAAAACGACGTAATAAATTACGTATTATAGTTTTATTTTAACCGATATTTAACGATATTTATTTTTAATTTACCGATTGTTTACCGTTTTTAATCTTTGTTTTTAAGTTTAACGTTAAAAATAACGTTTTTTATAACGAAAAAGTGTTTTTTTCGAAATTACGGTTAAGCCTTTAAAGTTATCCGGTTTTATCTTTATAAATGCCGTAATATAAGCTGATAAAATAAACTTTAGTTTTAATAAATATTAAAAAAGGCGAACTTACGACATAGAATAAAATATTAAAAATAAGTTCTTAATATTTAAAAAACGACTAATATTATTTTAAGCTAATTGTTTATAAACGTAAATAATCGACGAAATATATTTTCGAATATATATAGTTTATTTTAATATAAATAAAGTGATTTAATTAGTTATTAAAAAATATTAATAGCTTTTTATATTTACCGAAATTATATAATTTATTTAAATTGCTTTTATTTTATAGCAAAAAACCTAACCGAAAAAAAACCCGGGTTATTAATTTTATTGCTTCTATTTGATTAATTTTAGTAATACTTTATCGTTTATTTTTTTAGTTTTTTTAAGTAAATAACCTATTTAATACCGTTTTAGTAATAATTAACCGATTTATAAAAACTATTTGTTTTATTTCGTATAATAAAACCGTTATTAAATAATACGTAGTTTGCTTATATTATAAAAAACTATACCGATATTTAAAATAGTTAAAAAGCTTTATTAATAATTAAGGCTTTTAATTTATTTCCGATTTATTTATAAATTATTTTCTATTTATAAAACTAAATTAGAATTTATTAATACGAAATATTACGAAATTGTTAAATAAACAAAAATTATATATTAATATTTTCGATAACGCTTTTGCTTTTTTATTAATTATTTTTAAAACGATTAATTTAAAGTATTGCCGGTAATAAACGTTATATAAAACTTTTTATTTTATAAATTAATTAGCGGATTTTTTTTTATATAAGTTTTTATTAAACGGAAAATACGTATAGTTTTTTATTAAAAAACGCGTTATAAGGTTTTTAAAAACCGTTTTATTCGAAAAAAATAAAGCCGTAAAAAGGTATAAATATTCGTAAATAAAGCTTATTAATATATAATTATTACAAAAACTATAATCGTAAAGGTTTGAAAAAATATAATTTAATAAAATAATTATTATTATCGAATTTTAAACTTTAAAGTTGTTAATTATATATATATATTGAAAAAAATTAGCAAAAATATCGATCGCCCGTTTAATAAAGTAAGTTATTTAATAATACGATATTATTATAAAATCGAAATTAAAAACTTTAATTAACCAAGTTTTTTAAGCTTTTTTTACCGAATATTTAATATAATTAATAATGGTTTTATATTAAACGTTTACGTTAATTTTTAAACAATTTTTTTTAGGTTAAAAATTAAGCTATTTTAACGGCAAAATCGTCGATTTTAATTTAAAGAAAAAAAAAATAAAAAGTTAAAAAATTTTACGTATTTTATATTAAATATTATAAATTATTTTATAAAATATACTAAAAAGGTTAAAAATACGACGATAAAAATTAAAAATTTACTAACGATTTTAAAACCTTTTTAATATTATTAAAAAATTATTGCAATAATAATTTTAATAAAATAGGCTTTTTAATACGCTTTAATTACTAGTTCGCCGCCGTTTATAACAATTTAAATAACGACGTATATTTAAATAATAATAAATTTATAATACTTTAACGAAGCCGTTTAATGCGTTATTAATAATAAAACGAAAAAAAAGATTTTAAAGTATATAATAGAAATCGAATCGTTAATTTATTATATTATACAATATTTGAAATAATATTAAATTAGAAAAAAATTATTATATTTTAAAAAATTGTCGATTATAACCGGTTATAAAAATAAATATAATAAACGTTAATTTTAATAAATAAGTTATATAGCTAAATTACTAAAGTTTTTAATTAAAAATTAAAGGCTTTATTTTAAAAATGTTAATTAGTTTACCGAAAGCATTTTTTTATTATTTAAAAGTTAATTTTATTATTATTGCTTATTTATTACGGGGTTTAATCTTAATTTATAATCGAGTTTATTCTTTAACCTAAAAGGTTATAATATAATAACGTTTTTTAAAAGCTTTAATTACTATATTTACTATTATTACTATAGCTATTAGTTATTTAATAAGCTTTATTCGGTTATAGCTTAATTTAATAACTAATTTAACTAATTTACTAATCATATTTTTACCTTTTTTATTTCTAAACTTTATAGCATAATTAAGTAATAATATAGTATTTTTATTTATTTACTTAATTGTTTTGCTTATTATTATAGCGAGCTAAAACTCCGTTATTAATATGTTTATTATAAATTAATAGTTTTAATATTACGGCAAATACACCGTTATAATAAAAGTAATATTATAACTTATAGTGCTATAGTTTAATATTTGTTTTTATATTATATTTTTTATTACCGGAAATAAAAAAAGCTTTCAACGGCTGTTTTAATACAGTTTATTATTTATATTTATTAAATCGCTACGTTATTTAGCGTTTTTATAATATTTTAAAGTATTTAATTAATATTCTGTTTTATTTATTATAAGGCTTTTTATTAATAACTTTTCCGGTTTTTATTCCGGAAAACAAACTAGCGTTTTATGTTTATAATCGGTGAAAAAAGTTTTATATATTAATACCGTATTTTATATTAAATATAAAAAGCGAAATATAATTTTATTATTTGTTTTTAGTTTAATTATAAAGTAAATAATTTTATTAATTTTTTAAATAGCTTTTTTATTATATTTTATTATATTAATAAATTAAGTTCTTTTAGTTTTAATATTATAAAATGCTTTATAGCTTAAACTATAAAAGCGAATTAATTAATATATATATTTTAATTTTAATAAATATATATATAATTAATAAATGTTTATTTAAAAGTATTATAAGCTATAAATAAAGGATTTTATTAAATAAACCGTTTAAAATTTAAACAAAATTTATATATAATTATTAAATATAAAACCGTATATATTTAATAATATAAATATTAGATATATTAAAAAAATTGATTTAAAACTAAATTGTTTTCCGTTTTAATAAATGCGTTAAATAAAACGTAATTTTGGTTAATAAATACGGTAATAATAATATAAATACGATTAATATTAATAATATTTAATTTAAACGTAAAAAAGCAAATATAATAAACGTAATTATATTTAAGTCACGATAAGGGCTGTAAGTAAAGACAGGGCTCTAGAGTTAACTCTTAGTACATGTGATAATATTAAGGTGCAAAAGGGAAGGTCAGGCCTGGTAGGGTGTTAGGTCTGCCGTAGCATTTATATAGTGTGTGCGCCTTTATTTTATTTGCTATTTAATTCGTACAGCTACCTAGGAGTACTAGGTAGGATCGGTGACTACCGTAACTATTTATAATAAAGAAAATATTTATAAATAACGATTAAACCTTTAAATTAGTTTAAAATAGCTTTTTTTAATATAGCTTTATTATTTTTAATAATAATTAAAAATATTATGCTATAATAATTATTTAAAGTATTATTAATAATTAAAATTAATAATCTAAAATATTAGTTTAATAATTAATTAAAATTAAACGAAAAGTTAAAACGTAATTTTTAAAACTTATATATAAGTTGTTTTATTTTTATAATAAAATCTAATTTAAATATTATTAAGAATTATATTAATTAATATAATCGTAAAAACTAATAAAGGTTATTTTATTATTATAAAATTAACTAATATAAATAACATTTAAACGCAAAAAAAGTTTATTATAACGCTTACGTTTATTAGTTTTGATTTTAAGTTTATTTTTATTAATACGTACTATAGCAAGCTAAATACGCTAGCTAATTAATATATAAAACCGCTGCCTATAATAATAAAACCATTAATTATAAAGCAGCTATTAGTTATATAATATACCGCCTTATTAGTTTATAATAAATAGCTATTTATAAAAACCGCTTTTACGCTTTTTTATTAATTAATAATTTATTAACTAAAATCTATATTTATATAGTAAAACTTACGTATTATATAGTAGTAAATTAACTTAATATTAACTAGTATTTATTATTTTATTTATAAATATAAATTAGTAAAAAAAAGAGTTTATTTCGAATTATTTCGCGCGCTTAATGCCGTAAACTTTTTCGAACAAATTACTATATATAAAACTTATTTACGCGTTTTAAGTTTTTTCGATTTACTAAACGACTTAAATAACACGTAACGTTAATTATTATTCCGCAAACTAATTTCGATTTATTATTATAGTTATAATATTTCGCTATTATTAAATTCGAACGTTTTATTACGTATTTTTATAACGCTTTTTATTTATTACCGCAAACTGTTTATTTATTAATTAAATATTAAAATTACGTATTTTAAAACTAACTTTTAATTATATTATTTTATTTCCGTTATTGTTATATTTATTATATTTTTAAACTATTTATTTTAACCGTATTTTCGCTATTTAATACTATATAGTTTATTTAAAAGTTTTAAAAAAATTTCTAAATTTCGGGTAATTTATTTTAAAGTTCGGCCCGCTTTATTTTAAAACGTATATTTAAAAAATTTTAAAACTTTATTTTTATATAATTTTTCCGATAAAATATTCGGCAATTTGCAGTATTTATTTTATAATATTTTGTTTAAAAATTTTCCCCGCGACCTTTAAAAATAACACTTATTAATTAAAAATTTTAAAAATAACCTTTAAAAATAGTACTAATTAATTAAAAAATCTAAAAATAGCTTTTTAAAATAATACTTATTGAATAATAATTTAAAAATTAGTTTTTATAAATAATACGATTTAATTTTTAATAATATATAAAACTGTAAAATTAGATATTTAATTTTATACGTTTACGCCTTATATATAACGTTTTTAATACGTATTTTTCGCTAAATTCGATAATTATATAATACGTAATATCGTTAAAATAACGCTAAATAATAACTTTAGTAAAAACTTATTAAAAAACGTAAATAATCTATTATAATTAGATAATAAATAAAAACAAATGCTTTTAATAAATTTTCGCGTTATTTTTTTAACGATTTATTAATTTTAACTATTTACGTATATTTTATTAACTTTAATTTATTCGGCTATATTACTATTAATATTAATAATAATTAAATCTATTTATATATAACTATATTTACCTTAATATATTAATATAACTTTAATTATTTTTATAACGATAAATTTATTATTAAATTCTGCTTTAATTTACGATTAAAACTTTAAAGAATTTAATATATTCGGTAATTTTGCTATAGTTTTTAAAAACTTTTTACGACGTAACGGCGTTTTTTTAACTTTAATAAACAAAACTTTATTACTACGTTTTATAACGTAATTATTAAGTTTTAAGATAACTTTTAAACGAAAACAAATATTAAAAAAAAGCCGTAATTAAACCTATAATTTTTAAATTTGCTTTTAATATTATTATTTATCGATATTACTTTATAAAAAAGCATAATAACGAGTTTAATACTAAAAAAGCCGCTAAAAAAAACCAAACGGTAATAATATATTATAGTTATTATTAACGTATTTTTAAAAAACTAATAAATTTTATTCGTTAAAAGCGTTAATTTTTTATATTTTAAAAAACTAAAAGTATATTTTTTAATAAAAACGATAAAAAAACTAAACGTTAATAAGTTTATATTAAACTTTATAATAAACAAATAATATAATAAAAAAAACTAACTGCTATAAAATAAAAAAACAACTTTTATTATAAATATAAACTTTTTTATAATAGGCTTTAATGCCTATAATGCTTTTATCTTAAAAACTAATAGCGCGTACGTTATAAATAACGGCGTAACGTAATTTACGTAAAATGCCCAAAATAGATTACGTATTTTATAAAACGTTACTTAAAATGCGCAAAATATAGTCTATATAGGTTAAAACGTATATAACGTTATTTACCCGATTTTTATTATAAACAAAACTATTATAACCGGTAAAAATACGTATTTTAATAAGTTTTAAATACGTTTATTAAATATTTTTAAAAGGTTATAATTATTATTATTAACTTTTTTCTTTTTACGTATATGTTTTAATAAAATTAAAAAGCCGTTAATATTTATTATTAATTAAAAATTATAATATATTAGTATTTTCTACCTATAAAATTGTTTTCGGCTAAAATTGATAATAACTTTTTTAGTAAATCTATTAAATAATAATTAAAATTTTTATTATATATAAACAATATATATAATATATTAAAAAATAAAATTAAAATAATATTAAATATTACTTACGTATTAAAAATATTTATTAACTAGTTTTATAGTGTTTTTTTTAATATTTTTATAAATAAAGCTTAAATATATTTTATTTATAATATTAAGCTTTATTATAGCCTTAAATCGATATATATAATAATAAATACGCATTTTAATACTAAAATTAATAAAAGTTATTATTTAAATAATTAAACTTTAATTTTATTCGATAAAATTTAGCGTAATAACCTTAAAAAAAAGCTTATAAAGGCATTTTAACTGCTTTTTAATAAGTTATAAATTTATTAACGCGTATTTAACGCGTAATATATAAGCGAAGCTATATTTAAAAATATAATTATAAAAATATATTAAAATAAACCTAAATTTGCTTTCGTTTTTTAAGCACTTTTTATAATTATTAAAAAGCTTTTTTCGTGTTTAAAATCGTTATTATAAAACGCGATTAATTTATAAAGCTTTTAATATAGTTTAATTACGTATTACGGTAAAAAGCTTAATAATAATTACACCGACGTTTATTACATAAACTATAAATATATTTTAAATATTAAAAGCTATAAACAGGGTAATTATAATAATTATAACAATTATAATTATTATAGTAATAATTTTAATAATTAATATAATCGATTTTTTAATTTATTAAAAAACAACTTTACGTTACGTAATTATAATCGTTAAAATAACTTTTTTAACCGCTATAATAATTATATACGCTTTTACTTTATATATTAAAAGCTTAATTACTATACGTATAAATATATTTTAAAAAAGCAAAAGCGTATTTTTAGCAAATAACAAATGCTTATAAAGATAAACGGGTTAATAATTTAATACTATATTTATTTTAATAAAATTAAACCTAATAACGATAATACTTTTATTTATAATTATTATAAGCATATTTTAGCGATTAAAAGTTATAATCTGGCCTTTTGCTAAAAATAAAGCTTCGGGCTATACTTAATGTATTAATAAGTATTTAAAAGTAAAAAAAAAAGGTAAAAATTTATAAATTAAATAGTAAAAGGTTATAAATATACTCGTAACTTAATAAAAGTACTATCGGCGGTTTTGTACTTAATATATAAAATGAGCCTTATTAGCTAGTTAGACTATATTAGCAATTATTTATTACTACTTTTTTGGTCGGAAAAAAAGTTCGTTTTAAATTTTTTTATTAATTTCCGTAATTAAATATATATTTTATAACGTAGTTAATTAAAAAAAAATAACGTTTACGTTAATTAATTCGGTTAAATAGCTTAAAATTTTAATTTATTAAAATAAGTTCTAATAACGTTAATAATTTACGTTTTAAATAAAAAAGATTACTTTCGGGGTTTATTATAGTTATTATAATTTAAGGCCTTTAATTTTAAATATAGCCGCGCTAGTTTTTTTACGAATAATCGGTATAGGCTGTTTTTAAAAATAAGCTTATATAGTTATAACTATATAACTAATTATTTTTTAATTTCGGAAAAACTTCGGTAATTTTAAATTTTTTATTTATTTATTAATTATGTTTTATATATTTAAGTTTATACGTATTTTTTCGTTATTAGCTTATTATTATTAAAATAAAGTTTATTAATTGCGTTATTATTAGCTATTTATTTTTATATTTTTAGATAGAATAATAGTTTAACCGCGTTTACGTTATACGCGTAGAATTTTTTTATTTAATATATCGTATTTTTAAAGTTTTTTGCAAATTATTATAAATCGTCGAGGTTTTATTTTTTTTAAACGTATTTATATTAAAGTTTGCCGTAATATAGTCGTAATATTAAATTTTTTTCGACTTTTTCTTCTTTATTATTATTAAAGTAAATAATTTTATTTTAAAAATTTATTATAGTTTATTCCGGTAATAAATTATTAAAGAATTTATATAATTAATCGGCGTAATAAAAATCGGTAAACCGTTAGCCGTTTAGAATTTTTAATTAAAACGTATTATTATTACGGCTTAAATTCTTAAATATTTATAGCGTTATAAAATAATTTAATTTATCGAAAGGTTTATTTATAATTTATAACTATTATTATTTTAAAATAAAAATATAATTATTAATATTGAAATCGGAATTTCGTTAAGTGTTATTTATTTATTTAATTATATATTTATATATATAGTTTTAATTAGTTTTAACTATATTTAAATAATTAATAATATATTTTACGCGATTTTAAGCTTTTTTACATAATCGCCGTATTTAAATTAAAAATTACCGTAATTTTTTATTAAATATTTTAGCGTTTTAATTTAAATAATAAAATATAAAAAATTTTATTTCGATTTTATAAAAAAAAACCTGTCGATTTATAAATTAATAAAGTTTATATATAATTTATTAAAAGCAAAAAGTTTAATTAATCGTTTTAAAAATAGTTTATAAAAAAATAAAAGCATTAATTTAAATATTTATTTATAATTTTAGCTTATTTTATAGTTTTATAATACTAGGTAAAAACTATCGTTTAATTAATACGTAATAATAACGCTAATTTTTTAATGAGAACAAACGTAAATTATATTTTACGGTTTAATATTACGGTTTTAAATATTTTAAATATTTTATATAGGTTTTTAAAATATATTTTAACGGCGTTTTAGGCCGTAATAAAGCAGTAATAAAATATAAACTACGTTTTTTTTTCTAAAACGGTCGATTATAATTAAAACGTTATTGTATTTTGTTTTTGTTTTTTAATATTTATTTAAAATAAATAACTATATATTACTAAATTCTATTAAATATTAATAATAAAATTAAATAATTTAACGTTTTATTTTTTAATATTTTAATTAATTTATATTTTATATAGTTTAAAACGTAATCGTTATAGTTTTTTTATACCGGTTTATTAATACCGCTATATTATTAAATAACGGGTTTTTTGCTTTTTTAAATATATAAATAATACTATAAAATAGGCTTTTTATATAATTTGGGTTTTAAATAGTTTAATATTCGGTATTATAAATTGTTTTTTTATAAATTATAAAACCGTTTTAGGTTTTTAAAAAATTATTACTTTTTAAAACAATAGTTTTTTATCGGTAAACTTTTATATTAAAATCATCGCGGTTTATTTTAAGTACGTTTTTTATTAATAAATATTTTATTTGTTTTATAAAAGGCTTAATATTTAATATTATAGTTTTCGGCGGTATATTAAATATTAAAAACTTAGTGCCGTGTTTTTTAATATATCGTTTTATTTAAAAGAACAACGCTTTTTAATTATTAATAATACAAAATATTTATAATATACGTTATATTTTTTTTTTTAATTATTTGTAATTTTTTTATTTTCGTAATAATACGTTTACGATAATAATTCTTTTTTTAAATAAAAAATTAGTACAGAATTATATTCGGTTATTAAATCGATTTATTCCGTTTATTAAATATTTAAATATCGTTTTATATTAAAAAAATTAAAATTATAGTAGTTAGTAATAATTAAAAAAAGCTCGTTTTATTAAAAGCCGATAAATTTAGGCCTTTATT
This sequence comes from Xylariaceae sp. FL1019, assembly GCA_022578705.1. Classification (NCBI taxonomy): domain Eukaryota; kingdom Fungi; phylum Ascomycota; class Sordariomycetes; order Xylariales; family Xylariaceae; species Xylariaceae sp. FL1019. Next base: position 209,761 of record MU391980.1, on the reverse strand, counting down.
TTTATAAAATAAATATTACCGCTAATAGTTTTTTATTATAAATACTATAATTTAGTTATTTATTATATAAAGGTTTTAAATAATATATAATTAAAAATTCTTTATCGTTAAAAAGTTATAATATAATACCGGCGGTTATTTTTTTAAAATATCGGTTTTAATTTTAATAAAAAAGTTATAACGAAAATAACGTGATATTAAAGCCGATATTAATATTATTTTAAATTTATTAAAGCCTTTTTAATATTTAACGTTTTAAAAATATAACACGTTTTTTAATATAAATTTAATAAATAAATAAACCGTTTTGTTATATTTTTATATAAAACGATAATAAAAGTTATAAAATTTTTAAATATATTTTTAACTATAATAAAAAGTTTTTAGTTATAAACAATTACGGTTTTGCGAAAATCCGTTTTTATATTATTAATTTTAATACTAAAGCTAAAATAAATAATCGTAATAATATAAAATTCGCTTTTTATTAAATCGATTTATAAATTTATATTATATAAACGTTTTAAAATAAATTTAATATATTTTTAATAGTTTTTTAAATTATTAAAATAAATAAAAAAATTGTTTATATATATATAAATAAAATTATTTAAATAGTTTTAAAATAAAATGTTTATATATTTTTAAAAAATAAAAAAACCGTTAATAAAATGAAATAAAAAAACGTTCTATTTAAATAACTTATAACGGGTATAAAAAGTCGTAAAGTTTTTGATTTCGTTTTATATACGGATTTTATAAAAAGCTTATTATATATTAAAATTTATAAAAGATTTAGCGTTAAAAATCTAAAATAACGTTTTATTAATTAATAATAAAAAATATCTTTTATTATTATTATAGTATTTGATTTATAGTAATTAATATAAAAACGTAGTTTATTATTTGCTTTAAAAATAAATAATATTAATATTATAAAAAATACGTTATTTAATAAAATAAAGCTTTTATAAAAATATTTAACGAAATATTTGCAAATAAATTTTAATTTTTTTAGCGATATTTTATATAAATAAGTAAAAATTAAATTTAAGCAATTACGGCTGTTTACGAAATCGATTTTATAATTTATTTAAGGGCGGTATTTAAATAAAATATTAAAGTTTATTTTACTAAAAATACGCAATAGGTCCCGATATTCCGATAGGACTATTTTATAGTTTTTTTTTTATAAAATCGTTTTATTTAGTTTTAAAAAACCCGTTTATAAAGGCTTTTTTTTTTTTTTTTCGATTATAAAATTCAGTTCTATAAAAAAATTCTTTTATTTAATTAGTAATGTTTTTATTTTTTATAATTTATTAAAAACGTATTATTAAAATAATATTTAAATCAATAAAGCGGTATTTATATTATTTAATAACCGGAATTAATATCAAAATAAAAATACGTTTTTAAATAATAACGGTTAAAATAAAAGCGTAATTTATAAAACTATTTCGGCGGTTATTATAATTTATTAACGGTTTATACTAAAAATCCGTAATTAAATCGGGTTTTAAATATTTTAAAAACTTTTTTATAAAATTATAGCTTATAATAATATAAACGTTTGTTTTAATATTTTTAAAAGCGTTTTTAGTAATTAATAAAAATTTATTTTTTATTATTATATATAAAAAAATAAAAAGCTTTTTTTTAAAAAAACTTATTTATACGATTTTTAATTATTATTAAAAATATATTTTTTAAATTACAAGTTATTTTATTTAAAGTTAAATATTTTTTAGTTTTTTATTATTTTTATTATTTAATTTTTTAAAAGTTTTTGGTTTATAGCTTAATTAAATTATAATAACGTTAATATAAGCTTTTTTTTTTAAACCGGGTTTTTTTTTAAAAACATTTACTAAAAATATATTTAGTTTTTTTATAAATAAAACAACGTTTTTTAATATAAAACGACGTATTTTTTTTATATACGGATTTTTTTTAGTTTTACCGTTAATAGCGTAATTATTACGTTTTTAAAAATATATACCGCTATTATGTTTAAATCGGCGATTTTTTTTATTATTAAATCCGGTAAATAAATTTTTAAAAGTAATCTTAGCTTTTTTAATTTTAATACGTTTATTTTAGTATTAAAAACTATAAACCGTTTTATTATAAGCTTTAAAAAACTTTTTATACGTAATTTAGTTTTTAAAATATTTACTAAAAACGGCGTTATAAAATTAAAACGATAATTTATTGAAAAAAAATTTTTATAATTAAATTTAAATAATATTTATTTTTTCGCTAATTAAATAAAAAAATTACGAAATATTTTATATTTATTTAAGTTTAATAATATTATAAAAACTTAATATTTTATTTTTGTTTTTTCTTAATATTAACGTTATAATATTAATTTTAAAAATATTTAAAAAGTCGTTTTAAAATATCGATTTTATTAAAATATTTTTCTATAAATAAAAAAATAAAAGCTTAAAAGCCGTATTTTTTAAATAAAATTTAATATTAATTATTTTAGTTTTATCGATTAAAAACTAATTAGTATTTATTTTTAACCGGTTATTAAGCTTTTAATATTATATTTTAAAAAACTAGCTTTCGTTTTTATTATTACCGTAAAACGTAAAAACGGTAATTTTAATCGATTTTTTAAATAAAAAGCTTCCGGTTATATTTTAAAAAATAAATTAAGCGTTAATTAATTTATTAAAATCGTTAATAGTTTATTTTAATTAAACTTTATATTTTTCTATAAAATTAAATTATTTTATAAATATTTTTAATAATTATTTAGTATTAACTTTTACGTTTTTTAGTTTTTTATCGGTATTACCGACGGTTTTAAACGCGTTAATATAATAATTATAAACGTTAAGTTTTTTTTAAATACGTATAATATTACCGATAAAGTTTTAATACTATTTAATAATAAGTTTTTTTTAAAAACTATTTATTTAAATATACAAAGCTTAAATTAAAATAATAACAGTTTTAAATTTATAAAAAACCGCTTTTAAATATAAAACGTATATAGTTTATTAATTTATTAAAATAAAGTTTGGTTTTTATTTTAGTTTTCGTTATAAAAAAAAACAAACAAATTTATTATTATAAATACTATCTTTAATATTAGTAACAACGATATTTTAAACTTTACCGTTAAATTATTTTTAAATTATTATATACCGAAAGTTTTTATAAAATTTATTATTTAATATTTTAAAACAATAATTAATAAAAACTATAAAGCTTTCGTTATTATTTTCGTCGTTATTATATTCGATAATATTAATTAATACGTTTTTAATACTTAAACAAATAAAAAACCGTTAATAAATATTAAACTCGTTCTTTATTTTATTATATTACGAATTAAAGTTATTTTATAAAAAAAAGCGTATTTATTTAACGGTAGTATTTTTTTTGTTAAAAACACGGGCTATATTTTTAAAATTTAAAACCGCGTAACGCTTTTAAAAATTAAAGTTTAAATGAATATTTAATAAAAATTATATAAAAAATTAGTTTTAATAAAGCAAAATTTAAATAAACAATATAATAAAAATTAATTAATTTATATTTAATAACGTTACGTATAAAAGCAAAAACGTTACGGTTTAATTAAAATAAAAATAAAGATCGACTTTTAAGTAGTTACGATTTAAACTTTTGCCGGAAATAAAGCTTCGGGCTATATTTAATATATTAATAAATATTTAAAAATAAAGAAAAAAAAGTAAAAATATATAAATCAAGTAATAAAAGGTTATAGGTATACCCGTAATTTAATAAAAGTGCTATCGGCGGTCTTATATTTAATATATAAAATAAGCCCTATTAGCTAATCTGGCCATATTAGTAGTCACTTATTACTTTAAAGCATTATTAAAAAATAAAAACTATAATATTAACGTATATATAGCTATATATATAATTTTGCAAATATATAAATATTATTTAATTCGTAAAAACCCCTATAATAACGAGTTAATTTATATATTTTAGTTATATTTTATATTTATACGTTATAAAATTAAGCAATATTAAAGCATTATATTTAATATAAACGCCGTAAAAATCTTTACCGTTAATAAGGCCTAAACGCGTATTTTATTTAATATTAACTTTAAAATAACGCTAAACCGCTTAATAAAAAAAATATTAAAATAGAATTCGGTAATAACGATATTGTTATATTTATTAGCATTTTAAAAGTTTTTACCGTTTTTAAAAACGTTAATTTTTTATTATATTTTTAAAAACTTTATTTTTTTTGTTTTTAAAAAATATAAACCGATTTAGTATTTATTTTAATAATACCTGCGATTTATTATAATATAAAAACGGCAATTTTATTGCCGAAATTGTTAAAAAATAAAACTATTTATAATTTTAATTTAATAAAACTAAAAAAATACTTATTAATATAACCGAAAACAAATTATAAAGTTTTTATTATTGTTTTAATTATTTTTACGCCGTAAAGTTATACCGTTTATTAATCGTAATAAATTATAATAACGTTAATTTTAAAGTTTTTGAATAAATAAACAAAATATATACCGTTTGTTAATTTTATAATATAACGTTTAAACGTTTTAATTTTTTTTAAAAAAATAATATAAACTTTAATTATAAAGTTTTTATTAATACAATATATTTAAACGGTAAAGCTGTTTTTTATTTTATTAATACCGTAACTTTTTTTTAAATCGTTGCATTTTTATTTTTTATAATTACTAAAAATACGAAAAAAACCTTCCGAAAAGTCTAAATTAGTATTTATATCGGTTTTTTAAACGTTTTTACGTATAACGTAAAAACTAATTTTATATTATAGAAATTCCGTAATAAAGCCTATATTATAAGCATTATAATTAAAAAAATACCGGTAAAAGTTTATTAATATATAAGCAAATTATAACAAACTTATAAACCTTTTTAATAAGCGTAAAAAATTAAAAATATTAAATTATAAACCGTTTATAGCGTTAAAACTATATTATAAATAGTTATAAAAACCGTTAATAGTATTATTAGTTTTAACGGTTTAGTTTTAACTATTTTAGTTTTTAACGCTTATTTACGTATAAATTACGATTTATTATTTATTTTTATTACGTTATAACGTATAAAAGCTTTTAATTTAGTTATAAAAGCGCTAGAAATTATTAAAATAACGAAATAAATTTATAACGCTTTAAATATATATAACGGTTTAAACGTTATAAATATTTTAACGTTTTTTATAAACTATAAAATACGCGTTTATAAAAAAAGTAAAAAATAAACAAAGCTATATAAATTATTAAATATCGACGGCTACGATTTAATAATCGATACTAACGGCTTTATAGAATTTAAATCTATATACGTTAAACTTTTTTATTATAAAAATTAAAAAAAAAATACCCGATATTTTTAAAAATAAATATATTATATATAATTATAACCTTTATAACGACGACTTTTTATATTTGCTTAAACTTATTAAATAAATAAACCTATTTTAACCGTATAACTTATATTATATAGCTTTAAAACATAGCCGCGAACGCTTTAAAAGCAGTAAAAACAAACTTAAAATTTCGAGTTTTATTAATTATTAGAAATTTATAAACTTAAATGTTTTTATAGTTTAAAAAAGTTTTAATAACGATATTAAAGTTATAATTACCGCTAAAAAAAAGCAGCGATCGAGCTATTATATCGTTATTACGACGAAAAAACTATTATAATATTTAATAACTTTTTTAAAGCTAATAATGTTTTTAAATTAAAAAAACTATTAAAAAACGGCGTATTATAAATTATTTCGTATAATCCTAAAATTTATAATAAATCCCGGATTTTTAAATTACGAGTTATATACGAAATTAAAATAAACGAAAATAATAAACTATATAAAAAAAGCGGTTTTATCGTTTAAAAATACAATAACGCTAGAAAACAAAAATCTTAATATAGTTTTTTACTATTTAACGCGTATTTTAACGCTTATTAAATACGTTTGCTTTTATTTTAATAAAGGCATTAAAAATGCAAATAATATTACGAAATATTACTTAAATTTACATATAATTAAAAAACGCGCTAATTAAACGTATTTATATACGCCTTTTTAAAGAACTAAAGTCTCGATATTTTAAAAGCTTTACTATAAAAGTCGTAAAGCTTTTATACGGCATTACCGAAATAAAACTATTTTAATAAACGATTTATTATAATTATTATATTAAAACCTTAAAAATAGTAACCTTTAAATATAACCTATATTTATTTATTACCGATTTTAAACGTATTAACGGTAATAATTTCGCGATTATTAATTTTTAAACTAATAATATTTATTAATTAATGACATTTTTTTTATTTAAAAAAAGCAAAACGTTTTATATTTTAATTTATAGCTTAATTTTATTTTTATTAACTTTTAAGCATTTAATTTTAATAAATACTACATTATATTCTATAATAATAATACTATTTATAGATAATAAAAAGGTTAAAGCAAAAAATTAGCTATTATTACCGCTATTAATAACGACCGCTATAAAAAATACGTTAAATAATATACTCGTAGTACGTATTTAATAAACATTTACTAGTTTAAAGCAAGCTTCGATTTTTTTATACTATATAAACTATAGTATTTAAAAAAAGTAATTATAAAGCCTTAAATATACGATTATAATAATAAATAAATAATTTAATTCGCAAATTTGTTTACGTTAATTTTAATTTAAAAAACTTAAAGATATTTATTTACGTTAATGTTTTATTTATTAATAATAAAAATTTTAGCTTTTAAATAAACTATATTATTATTTTAACAAACGAGTATTTCGTTATATATTATATATAATATTTTATTACTAAAATAATAAGCAATATTATATATTAGTTTTCGATTAAATATAAACGAATTACGAAATTTGTTTTTATATTTAAAATATATAAAATAGTATATAGATTTAATATAAGGTATTATATAATTATTATTATTAATTAAATAATAAAAACGGTAAATTAAGTATATAAAAGTATAACGTATATAATAAATATTTTTATCGTAATATATACCGATTTATATTTTTTACACGGAATTATTACTAAATTAAGTATTACCGCTAAAAGGCGTTTTATAATAAATATTATAGCTTTCCGAAAATTATATAAACGAAACAAAATTAATAAAATATAATAAATTAACGAAAATAATAACCACGTTAATGCTATAACGAAAACTACGTTTAATAAAACATTAAAAAAGCTCGTAAATAATAATAAAATTATTATTAAAATTGAAAAATTAATCGAGCGAAAAAAATTAATAAAGTAATAATAACGGCTAAAGCCGAATATAGTATTTTCGTTATTAATTTAATTTTAAAAATAATAGCAAAAATAGCGTTTTTAAAGTTTATATATTTAAAATATTATAATATTCCGTATAATATAAATGTAAAAACAAAAAAAAAACTAATAAAAATACGTTAATAATATTTTATGATTATATTTAAGGTATAAAGCAGTATAATAATATAAAGCTATATATTATTATATTAGATAATCGGCGAAAACTTTATATATTAAAATAAAAAAGCTATTAGTATTAATACGTATTATAATATATTAAATACGTTAATTAATTAATATATAAAACTACTGCCTATAATAATAAGACTACTAACTATAAAATAGCTATTAATTATATAATATACCGCCTTATTAGTTTATAATAAATAGCTATTTATAAAAACCGCTTTTGCGCTTTTTTATTAATAAACAATCTATTAACTAAAATCTATATCTATATAGTAAAGTTTACGTACCGTACGGTAATAAGTTAACTTAATAATAAGTTTTTAATTTATTAAAAACTAATTAAAATGTTTTTATAAGCTTTTTTCGAAGTTATTATATTAAATATTATTAAATAAAATCGAAATTTAATTATTTAAATGATAGCTTTTTTTAATTTCGGTACTAAAATATATATTTATTATTATAAATATCGATTTAAAACTATAATAAAGGTTAATTTTATAAACAAAATATATTTAAGCTTTATTTATAAAGATATTAAAAAAAATACCGTAAAACTATTTAATAGTATTTTTAATATGAAAATAATATTTAATATTATTTTAACCTTATTTTTTTAAATATCGTACGTATTATTTATATACGATATAAACTTTTATTATTATTTAATAAATTTATTTAAAAAATTACCGTTTATTTTAGCCGAAAATATTTTTATAAGCGGAAATTATTAATATATATTAAATATTAATTAATAACGATTATTAATAAGTTTTTAATATTATAAAAAGATATATATAAGAAAAAGTTAATAATAATGTTTATAAGTTTTTAAAAATATTTAATAAACGTATTTAAAGTTTATTAAAATATATATTATTACCGGCTATAATAATTTTACGTACGGTAAAAGCTAAATATATAACGTTATTTACGTTTTAGTTTATATAGGTCGCGTTTTACGCATTTTAGGTACTATTTCGTAAACTACGGAATATATTTTGCGTATTTTACGTAAGTTACGTTATTTTATTACTAATAATATATACGTTATTAGCGTTTAAAATAAAAGCATTATAAATATTAAAATAAACTATAAAAAAGTTTATATTTATAATAAAAGTCATTTTTTTATTTCGTAATACTTAGTTTTTTTACTGCGTTATTTATTTATTAATAAATTAAATATAAATTTTTTAACATCTAATTTTATTATATTCTTTATCATAAAATATGCTTTTAATTTCTTAAAATATAAAAAATCGACGCTTTTAACGTATAAAGCTTATTAATTTTTTAAAGGTATTTTAGTAATATTTATAACATATTATTATCGTTTGGCTTTTTTTAAGGGCTTTTTTAACGTTAAATTCGTTATTATATTTTTTTATAAAACGATATTTATAAAGAATAATATTAAAAGCAAATTTAAAAGTCGTAAAACTAATTACGGCTTTTTTTTTAATATTTGTTTTTATTTATATATTATTTTAAAGCTTAACGATTACGTTATAAAACGTAATAATAAAATATCGTTTATTAAAGGTAAAAAAAACGCTTTTATGGTATAAAAAGTGGCTAGAATTATAATAAATCTACCGAATATATTAAATAGTTTTAAATTTTATTTATTAAAATTTAAACGGAATTAAATAACGAGTTTATTATTGAAAAAATAATTAAATTTATACTAATATATTAAAAAAAATATAAATATTTATAAATAGGTTTAAATATTATAAATATTAACGGTAAAAAAGCCGAATAAACTAAGGTTAATAAAATATACGTAAATAAATAAACTTAATAAATCGTTAAAAAAATAACGTAAAAGTTAATCGAAAGTATTTGTTTTTGTTTATTATTTAATTACGATAGATTATTTGCATTTTTTAGTAGGTTTTTACCGAAATTACTATATAACGTTATTTAAACGATATAATATATTATATAATTATTAAATCTTACGAAAAATACGTATTAAAAACGTTTAATATAGTGCGTAAAAACGTAATTTTAAATATTTAATTTTAAAGTTTTATATATTATTTAAAAGTAAATCGTATTATTTTTAAAAATTAATTTGCAAATTATTAATAAACGGGTACTACTTTAAGGGCTATTTCTATAACTCTTAATTAATAGGTGCTACTTTTAAGGGCTGTTTGTAAAATCTTTAATTCATAAGTGTTATTTTTAAAGGTTATTAAGAAAGTTTTAAGCAAAATATTATAAAATAAATATTATAAATTATAAAATGTTTTATTAATAAAGTTATTTAAAAATAGGATTTTAAAGTTTTTTAAATATATATTTTAAAATAAAACGGGCTAAATTTTAAAATAAATTAACCGGAATTTGGAATTTATTTTAAAGTTTTTAAATAAACTATATAGTATTTAATAGCAAAAATACGGCTAAAATAAATAGTTTAAAAAATATAATAAATATAATAATAATAAAAATAAATTAATATAATTAAAAACTTAGTATTAAAATATATAATTTTAATATTTAATTAATAAATAAATAGTTTGTAATAACGGGCAAAAAGCGTTATTAAAATACGTAATAAAACGTTTAAGTTTAACGGTAATAAAATATTATAACTATAATAATAAATCGAAATTAAATTACGGAAAAATAATTTACATCGTGCGTTATTTAAATTATTTAATAAATTAAAAGAATTAAAGCGCGTAATTAAGTTTTATATATAGTAATTTTTTCGAAAAAGTTTATATTATTAAACGCGCGAAATAATTCGAAATAAACTTTTTTTTATTAAATTATATTTACAAATAAAATAATAAGCATTAATTAATATTAGGTTTTTTATTACCGTACGGTATATAGGCTTTATTATATAATTATAGATTTTAGTTAATAAATAATCAATTAATAAAAAAGCGTAAAAGCGGTTTTTATAAATAGCTATTTATTATAAACTAGTGAGGTAATATATTATATAATTAACAGCTGTTTCGCAGTTAATGGCTTTATTATTTTATTACTATAGTTAGTGGCTTTATATACTAACTAGCTAGCGTATTTAGCGTGCTATAGCACGTATTAACAACTGTTTTAGTTAAAATAATAAAAACATAATTGAAATAAAAATAATTTTTTATTTTCCGATAAAAAATGACTAAAACTACTGAATAAAGTTTAATATATAATTCTCGAAGTTTTAAAATTATGTTTAAATTCTTAATAAAATATATTTAAACAACTTATATAATAAAAAGCTTTACGACTATAAAATCGATTTATTAAATAATAAAAGTAATGATAATATCGGCTATAATTTTATACATAAAATATCTTTAACAAAAATTAAAACTATACGCGATTGATTATATTATAAATACTATTTATAACAGTTTTATTATTTTTAATAAAACTCTACAGATCTTTAGATATTTATAGCCTTTAAATAAAAGAATACACTACGTTTTTACGTTAATTATGAAAAGCTTAACGCTATAATTAAAAAATCTTCATACATTTCATTTTGTTTTAATAAAACGTTCTTAAAAGATTTGAAAGATTAGAGTGTTTATAAAACTCGATATATAATCAGCTTTTTACTACGTGTATATTTCCGACGGATTAAAAAACTTTATTATATTTAAAATGAAACTTAAATAATTTAAATAGTATATAATATTTATTAAACTAACGGATAATTTTATAACATTTTAACGATATACTACTAAAACCTTTTTCGATTATTTAAACGATTTTTATAATATTTATATTAATGATATTTTTGTTTTCTTTTTTAATAACGTCGAAAAGAACTAAAAGTACGTTTAAAATCTTTAAACGCTTTATTAAAACTGAACTTTACGCCCATTTAAAAAAAAATTAAAGTTTTACGTTATAAAAACTAAATATATAAAAGTTATCGTTAATTACGATAAAATTAAAATCGATTTCGATGAAAGCTTTATAAACGTTAAAAAAGCTCGTTTATTTTTATTTCGATAACTTTAATACATAATTTCTACCCGGCTTTTATTATAAAATTAAACTTTTAAATAACTTAATTTAAAAAAATATATTATTTGTTTTTTTTTAAAATGCCGCGTTGTTTTTTAAAGCCTTAAAATTACTTAAAACTATTTCAATATTATATTATTATAACTAAATATAATGAACTAAAGTCTAAATCAACTTTTTTATTAAAACTTATTTTAATTAAAAACCTATAAACAATAATTTTATATAGCTTTTTTTTAAACAGAAACTAATATAAAACTAGATTATAATCTATATATAAAAGAAATGCTTATAGTAATAAAGTCATTTTCTATTTAGAAATTTAAATAAATCGGCTAATTGAAAATTCTATTTTTCTTTTAATTTTAATCGATTATAACGCTTTGAATTATTTTATTACGATTAAAAAACGAAATCTTTAATAAATTGTATAACTAAAAACGCTATCGTAATAAAACGTTATTTTTATTTATAAACCTTAATTTAAAAATTTGATTACCGATATTTCATTATAACTTAAAAAAAATAAAACTTCTAAGAAACAAAAAAACGCTACTTATGTTATATCGTTTCTTAAAACCGTTAATAAGTCCGAATTATTTAACGGCTTCGTTTTTAAAAACATATAAATTTATTCGATAATAATTTGCATTCTTTTTAATAAACGTGCTTATATTACCGTTAAGTTTTAGCGTTTAATTAATCGATACAATTCTAATTTAAAATTATAAAATAAAAACTTATAATAATTAAAAATATTGATTTAATTTTATAATATATAAAAATCGACCACTAGTATAAGACGTTAATAATTTATAAACACGATTTATTTATAAAATATATAACCCTATTATAACGTTTTATTTAAGTTTTAACAAAACCCGAGAACTAATTGTAAAATAATATAAAAAGCTAAATAAAGTCTAAGTTATTATTACTTTAATAATAAATTACATTTATAAACTTATTAAAATATTATGTAATAAAACCTTCGGCTTTTTTTAATCAGTTTTTGTATTTAAACAAATTTTTCAATAGTTTATTATCGGGTTTAAAACTAAACTTATAACTAAAAATAAACACGATAATATTTTTCTTATAATCGATTAATTATTAAAATAATTATAAAATATCCCGTACAAATAAAACATTATACTTAAAAACGCCGGTTAAATATATTATAAAAGCTTTTACTGATTTTTAGCTTGCTTTTTTTAATACTTTAGGATTAAAAACTGTAGTTCATTTTAAGCTTTTAGTAAAAATTTCTTATTATTCTACATACTAGCTAGTAATTAACGTTATTAAAACATTATGAGATAATTAACGGCCTGAAAATCTTTAATAAATATATAAATTAATATTTTTAATTATTTTAGATTTATTATTAAAACTTAAAACAGTTAAAACTGTTCAAATCTAGTTATAAACTCCGTAACAGCTAGTGTATTCTATAACTTAATTAATGTATAATACTATAAGAACTTTTAATCATTTTATATTTAACTGTTTTAAATAAAAAAACGGATTATCAATTAAATAAATATAGTATTTTACGATAAATCAAATACATATAATGCATAAAAACTAACGAGAGTTATAATAAATGCTACTATAATAGTTTATAAAATTATAAACCATATTTAAGAAAGACTAATATAAAAAAAAACATTAACGAAAGTTAAATTTTAACGTTAATGATTATTTATTATTAAAAAGCGGTAATTTTAAAAAATAAACAAAATTACCGATAAATTGAACTTCCCGTTAACGTAATAATATTATAAAATGTTAAAAAAAACGACCTCTATATTTATTATTTTAATATATTAAATTATGAAATATTAAATGATTAGTACTATAATAAACTCCGTGTTTATTTAAATAATGTATTATTAAACTAAAAATCACCCGAATTTAAAAATAATAAAATGGATTTTAATAAACTGTATAAATTAAAAGTTAGAAAGATTTATATATTACGATTATATTACTATAAACTTTAATAGTAGATTAATTAAATAAAATAAAATTTTAACAATATATAAGTATGTATTAAAAACATAAAAGACTTAACCTAATTAGTTGACAAGTTTTAAAATAATCATTTAAACGCTGTAAAACGTTTTAAAAAATCCGATAAATAATTAAAAGCCGCGATAAAAAACCGTTTTAAATTTTTATATTTTAACGATAATAAAATAATGAATATATATCAAGTCCATTCGAAATAATCGTAATATAAATAAAATGATAATATTAAATAACTATAACCGAAATTAAATATATAAACGTAAATATTAACGCGGTATTATAAAAACGCGAAAAGATTAAAGAAATTAAAAAATATGAAAAAAGATCGAAAAAATCGGAGGAATTAAAAATTAACTAATAAAACGGTTAATAGGTTAAGTTTATATATATACGCATTTTGCGGATATATTAATAAACGGCTTAAAATAATGTATAAACCATATTAAAACTTAGAGGCATTTAACGTAGTAGTAAACTATACATTTTTTTAAAAATACTTTTTTTTATTTAAAAAGCGCTATTTAATCATGATTCCGGTCGAAATAATTAGTAAGCGTTTTTCGCAATATTCATCGATTGCTATAATGATAAATATATTATTTTTTGCCCCCCGCGGGGTTTTATAAAAAAAAAAAAAATTACGTATTAATTAATTAACAGTATTAAATACCCTACCCGGCATTAACTTATTTAATCCTGCTTTTATTTTACATTTATTTTATTACCTTTTACGGCTTTAAAACCTTTTTATATAAACTTACGGCTTATTTATATATAGCTTTTCTTTCTTTTCTTTCTTTTATTATTAATAAACACGTTATAACTTTTTTGCAAAATTTCGCAAAAAGTAAAAGTTTAATATGCTTACTATATAGCGATTAATAAGTATTAAAAAAACGCTTATTAGTTGTTTTAATTTAAATCGGGATTAAATAACGCTTTTAAACTAAAAATTCTTTTAAAAAATCGTATAGTTTATTACTATATTAAAAGTCTTTAAACTTTAATATACCTTATACGTTATTTTACACCGTTTGCTAATTTATTTATAAAAGTGTTTATATATATTTAAGCTTAACTTATTAACGGCCTTTTATATATAGGATTTTTTTTCGTTAAGTCTTTTAATTCTGTTTCATTTTTTTATTACTAACTTAATTATCGTAATGATATATTCGATTTTAATCGTAAATATTTAGCTTTGTTTTTTTAATCGAGTTATGTTTATTTTTACTAATTTTAATAAAAGTCACTATTTTATTATCGTTTATATAAGAAGTTTATTACTACAGTTTAATAACTTTAAGCTACAGCTCTTAAGGTTATTAGACCGAAAGATTACTACCTATTTAACGATATAATATAATCGCGTATATATTAAATGATTATTTTATAAATGAAAGTTTATTCTTATTTACAGTTTTGAAAATATTAATTATAACTTTATATTAAGTTTATGTTTTAATACTTTCTAAGGTTTATATAATAAAAAATAACGTAATAACTGGTTTATAACGATTATACTTAGCTGTTTTTTAACGGAAACCTATCGAAAAGACTATTACTTTAACTTAAATATAAGCCCGTTTCTAACTTATCGGGGCTTTTAAACCACGGTCTAAGCGGAAAGCTTTTAACAGTAAAACTAACGGCTATTATAAACTTTAACGATTATAAAAGGCTTTAAGGCTTTAATTGTAAAAACGACTTATTAAAAAATAGCGAGTGTATTTTTAACGATTATAAAAATAACGATAAAAGCTTTATTACTTTCAATGTTTTTTGAAAACAAACGGCGTATTTGTTTAGAAAATCGTTAAAGCTAAAACTTAAAGAAATTCCAAAATTTAACCCATTAAATAATTTCTTTAATATTAATAACGACATTTTTTATTTACGTAGCTAAGGCTAACGTTACAACCATTTTTAACGTTTTCATTATTAATATAAAGACTATAAAAGCTTTATAAAAGTTATCTAGGCTTTAATAAAGAATTAATCGCCATTTAAAACTGTTTTAATAAAGCGTTTCATTTAAAATATAAGTTAAGATAATATAAATCAACTGTTGTATAATTACTAAACATTTATTAAACGAAGTATTGTGGTAAATTAAGGGAATAAATCGTGGTTATTAATAAAATAACCTTTTAAAAACTTAATTAAAATAACTATACTTAAGTTAGTTAAGTTTTCATTAAATCCGATATTAACGTAGTAAATAGTTAACGCGTATATTATAATACGTTAAGATATTAAAATCTTATTAAAAAATACATATTGGTTATTTTTTAAAAGTTTATATAAAAATTAAAGGTCGATTTTAAATTAATAAATTAAATACTTTATAAAGCTTTAAAGAAAAAATATTATCGCGAATATAACAAAAAGGAATCATTATATGATTTTTATATTTAATAATCGATCATAATTCAAAAAATCCGAAATTTAACCGATTAAAAAGTCCGTGATAAAATGCGTTATTTATTATTATTAATATCTGTTAATAAAAATGTAAAAACGTTTTAATTAACAGTAGTCCTTTTTAAAAATTTTTTTTTATAAAACTAGCGTATAAAATTAAACATATTTAAAGTATTTGAAAATTCTAAATAAAACACGTAAGTAAAAGAAGTGCTTAAAAACTGCGATATATTATTAATAAATAAACTAAAAACAAAAAGTTTAATAAAAATTAAGAAATAGCTTAACTAAATAGTTTATAAAACCGACTTAAAAAAACAAGCTTTATTTATAAGTTTAAGATAAATATACAGTTTTTATAAATGCTTTAATTATAATAACATACCGGTAATTTAGTACGTCTTTTAAATAACTATACTAATTAAATAAAAGATAACTTACTATAAAAGCTACAGCTTTAATAGCTATTAAAGCTACTTTGCTTCTTTTTTTCACTTTATTATTAATATATATTAAACAACCACTTATTAAAGCTTTAGATCTATAATATAGCTTTAACGTTATAGTAATAAAGTCTTTTAATAAACAATAACGATGTTATTAGTTATTTTATTACGACAATATTGTTCGTTTTTTCGCTATGCCCGGTAAAGCTGATAACCCGCTATTAATTACGGTATAAAAGCTTGCTAAAAAACCTTTACGGCTAAATATAACGGTAGCACCTTTATAATAAAGTTACCGTTACTTACTTTCTAAATAAATTAAAATTAACATTTAATAATAGCAAATCGAAAATATCTTAATATTATATTTAATAATAAACGCGTTATAAAAAGCTTTCTTTTATTATTATAACACTTTGTAATAAAGCCATTATTAATACGTTATAATAAAAACCGTATAAAGCTTATATAAAGTTACTTTATAGCAAGTTAACGCTGATTATTATAGCATTTAACCTTAATTTAAAGCTTTTATTTAAAGGCATTATTTTTTTTATAGCTTAAAATTAAAGTTATAATAAAAATCACTTAGTTATTAATTACTAATTAGCTATTAACATTTATTAATTAAAATCACTTTCTTAATTAACTTTTATTTCTTTTAATTATATTAATAACTAACTACAAATTCTTTAAATAGTTATAATAAATTAGTGATTAATTAGTTAATAATTAATGTATTAGGTCAACTTATTACCGTACAGTACGTTGCTTTGCTACGTAGATATAGATTTTAGTTAATAATTATTAATTAATAAAAAAGCGTAAAAGCGGTCTCCGCAGGTAGCTATCTATTTTAAACTAGTAAGGCGGTATATTATATAATTAACAACTACTTCGTAGCTAATAGTCCCACTACTATAGGCAGTGGTTTCGTATACTAACTAGTTAGCGTATTTAGCGTACTATAGCACGTACTAATATTAGCAGCTTTTTTATTTTAATATATAAAGCTACCGCCGACTATTTAATATAATAATATATGGCTTTATACCATTATACTATTTTATATCCTATATATATATATAAAATAATACCAACGTGTTTTTATTAGTTTTTTTTAATTTTATATTTATATTATACGAAATATTATAACATTTTAAATATATAAACCTTAAAAACGCTATTTTCGCTATTATTTCTAAAACCGAATTAATAACGAAAGCGCTATATTCGGTTTTAGTTATTATTATTATTTTATCGATTTTTTTCGCTCGATTAATCCTTTAACTTTAATAATAATTTTATTATTATTTTTTAGCTTTTTAAATGCTTTATTAAGCGTAGTTTTAATTATAGCATTAACGGGGTTATTATCCCTATTAATCTATTACACTTTATTAATTTCGCCTTTTTCGTACGACTTTTAGAAAGCTATAATATTTATTATAAGGCGTTTTTTAATAATAGTTCTTAACTTAATAATAGCTTCGTATAAAAAATACAAATCGGTATATATTATAATAAAAATATTTATTATATATATTTTATTTTTGCGTATATAATTAACCGCTTTTATAATTTAATTAATAATAGCAATTATATAATACCCTATATTAAATCTATATACTATTTTATATATTTCGAATATAAGAATTAATTTCGTAACTTTTTTATACTTAATTAAAAACCAATATATAATATTACTTATTAATTTAATAGCAAAATACTATATATAATATATAATAAAATGCTCGTTTATTAAAATAATAATATAGCCTATTTAAAAGCTAAAATCTTTATTATTAGTAAACAAAGCATTAACGTAAATAAATAATTTTAAGTTATTTAGGTTAAAATTAACGTAAGCAAGTTTACGAAATAAGTTATTTATTTATTACTATAATCGCTTATTTAGGGCTTTATAATTACTTTTTCTAAATGCTATAATTTACGTAATATAGGAAAAATTAAAGCTTGTTTTAGGTTAATAAATATTCGTTAAGTACGCGTTATAAGCACGTTATTTAACGTATTTTTTATAGCGGTTATTATTAATAGCGATAATAAGGGATAATTTTTTGCTTTAACCTTTTTATTATATATAAATAGTGTTATTATTGCGGAATATAACGTGGTATTTATTGAAATTAAATGTTTAAAAGGTTGTAAAAATAGTGTTAAATTTTGAATTAAAGCATAAAACGTTTTGCTTTTTTTAAATAAAAAAAGGTATTATTAGTTAATAAATATTATTAATTTAAAGGCTAATAATCGCAAAATTATTACCGTTAATATATTTAAAATCGGTAATAAATAAGTATAGGTTATATTTAAAAATCGTTATTTTTAGGGTTTTAATGTAATAATTATAATAGGTCGTTTATTAAAATAGTCCTATTTCGGCGATACCGTATAAAAGCTTTATAACTTTTATAATAAAGCCTTTAAAGTATTAAAACTTTAATTTTTTTAAAAAATGTATATAAATACGTTTTATTAACGCATTTTTGAATTAAATATACGTTTAAGTAATATTTTTTAGTGCTATTTGTATTTTTAAGGCTTTTATTAAAGTAAAAGCGAGCGTATTTAATAATTTTTAAAATATACGCTAAATAGTAAAGGACTATATTAATATTTTTTGCTTTTTAATATCGTTATATTTTTAAATAATAAAACGGCTTTTTTTATATAGTTTGTTATTTTTATTTATTTTAATTTTATATATAATTTAAAACTTAAAAATACGAAATCTGCCGTAAACTTTAAAATCGTACGAGGTAATTTATAGTACGCCGTTTTTTAATAGTCTTTTTAATTTAAAAACGTTATTAGCTTTAAAAAGTTTATTAAACGCTATAATAATTCTTTCGTTACAATAATAACGTAATAACTCGATCGTTGTTTTTTTTTAGCGGTAATTATAACTTTAATATCGTTATTAAAACGTTTTTAAACTATAAAAACGTTTAAGTCTATAAACTCTTAATAATTAATAAAACTCGGGATTTTAGGCTTATTTTTACTGCTTTTAAAGCGTTCGCGGCCGCGTTTTAAAGCTACATAATAAAGGTTGCACGGTTAAAACAGGTTTATTTGCTTAATAGGCTTAAGCGAGTACGGGAGGTCGTCGTCGTAAAGGTCGTAATCGTACGTAATACGTTTATTATTAAAGATATCGGGTATTTCCTTTTTTTAGTTTTTACGATAAAAAGGCTTAACGTACGTAGATTTAAACTTCGTAAAGCCGTTAATATCGATAATTAAATTATAGCCGTCGATGTTTAATAATTTATATAATCTTGTTTATTTTTTACTTTTTTTATAAACGCGTATTTTATAGCTTATAAAAAACGCTAAAGTATTTATAACGTTTAAACCGTTATATATATTTAAAGCGTTATAGATTTGCTTTATTGCTTTAATAGTTTTTAACGCCTTTATAATTAAATTAAAGGCCTTTATATATTATAACGTAGTAAAAATAGGCAATAAGTTATAGTTTATGCGTAAATAAGCGCTAAAAACTAAAAAAGTTAAAACTAAGCCGTTAAAACTAGCAGTACTATTAACAGCTTTTATAACTATTTATAATATAGCCTTAAAGCTATAAACGGTTTATAACTCGGCGTTAATAATTTCCTACGTATATTAAAAAGGTTTATAAGCTTGTTTTAATTTGCTTATATTTTAGTAAACTTTAATTAATATTTTTTTAATTATAATGTTTATAATATAGGCTTCGTTATAGAACTTTCGTAAAATAAAGTTAATTTTTGCGTTATACGTAAAAACGTTTAAAGGGCCGATATAAGTGTTAATTTAGACTTTTTGGAGGGTTTTTTACGTATTTTTAGCAATTATAAAAGATAAAAACGCGCTATTTCAAAAAGATATCGCGGTATTGATAAAATAAAAAATAGCTTTACCGTTTAGGTATATAATATCGATAAGAACTTTATAATTAAAGTTTATATCGTTTTTTAAAATAAATTTAAAACGTTTAAACGCCGTATTATAAAACTAGCAGGCAGTATATATTTTACTTATTTGTTTAAAAACTTTAAAATCGACGTCGTTATAGTTTATTATAATTAATAAACAATATAGTTTTACGGCGTAAAGGTAATTAAAGCGGTAATAAAGGCTTCGTAGTTTGTTTTTAATTATATTAATAAGTGTTTTTTTAGCTTTATTTAAGTAAAACTATAAATAACCCTATTTTTTAATAACTTTAACGGTAAGGTTGCCGTTTTTATATTATAATAAATTACGTATATTATTAAAATAAATACCAAGTTGGTTTATATTTTTTAAAAATAAAAAGAATAAAATTTTTAAAAATATAATATAAAAATTAATATTTTTAAAAACGGTAAAGACTTTTAAAGTGCCGGTAAATATAATAATATCGTTATTTTTAAACTTTATTTTAATATTTTTTTTTATTAAACGGTTTAAAGTTATTTTAAGGTCGATATTAAATAAAATACGCGCTTAGGCCTTATTAACGGTAAAAACTTTTATAACGTTTATATTAAATATAATACTTTAATATTATTTAGTTTTATAACGTATAAATATAAAGTATAATTAAGGTGTATAAATAGACTTATTATTATAAAAGTTTTTGCGAATTAGGTAATATTTATATATTTACGAGATTATATACGCAATTACGTATATATTAATATTATAGTCTTTATCGCTTAATAGTATTTTAATTACTAAAGTGCGTTTATAATAATTATTAATAAACGTATTATCGTTATTAAATTTAATTTTATTAAAATAAATATAGTATTAGGTTATCGACCTATTTGTTTTTATAAGTATTTATTATTTACTAAAAATACGCTTTTGTTTTTTTAAAAAATATTTATATATATAGTAGTTAAGCTTTTAGTATATAAAGTAAAAGCGTATACGGTTATTATAACAATTAAAAGAATTATTTTAGCGATTATAGCTTTATAACGTAAAATTACTTTTCGATAAATTAGAATAACGACTATAATAACTATTAAAGTTATCGTTATAATAATTATAATTGCCGTAGTTATTATAATTACCCCGTTTATAGCTTTTAGTGTTTAAAATATATTTACGGTTTATATAATAAACGTTAACGTAATTATTATTAAACTTTTTGCTATAATACGCGGTAAAATTATATTAAAAGCTTTATAAATTAATAGCGCTTTATAATAACGATTTTAAATACGAAAAAAGCTTTTTAATAATTATAGGAAGTGCTTAAAGGGCAAAAGCGAATTTAAGTTTGTTTTAATATGTTTTTATCACGGTATTTTTAAATATAGCTTTGTTTATATATTATACGCCGAATACGCGTTAATATATTTATAATTTATTAAAAAGTAGTTAAAATGCCTTTATAGGCTTTTTTTTAAGGTTATTACGTTAAATTTTATCGAATAAAATCGAAGTTTAATTATTTAAATAATAATTTTTATTAATTTTAGTATTAAAATACGTATTTATTATTATATATATCGTTTTAAAGCTATAATAAGGCTTAATATTGTAAATAAAATATATTTAGGCCTTATTTATAAAGATATTAAGAAAATAACCGTAAAATTAATCGATAAATATTTTTAATACGTAAATAATATTTAATATTATTTTAATTTTATTTTTTAATATATTATACGTATTATTTATATATAATAAAGACTTTTGTTATTATTTAGTAAATTTATTAAAAAAATTACCGTTAATTTTAGCTAGGATTATTTTTAAAGGCGGTAATACTTAATACGTAATAATTATTAATTAATAGCAATTATTAGCGGCTTTTTAATTCTATTAAAACGTATACGTAAAAAGGTAAATTAACGATAATAATTATAATTTTTTAAAAATATTTAATAAACGTATTTAAAATTTATTAAAGTACGTATTATTACCGGTTATAGTAGTTTTACCCGTAATAAAAACTAAATAAATAACGTTACGTACGTTTTAACTTATATATATTACGTTTTATATATTTTAGGTAACGTTTTATAAAATGCGGTATTTATATTACGCATTTTGCGTAAATTACGTTACGCCGTTATTTATAACGTTTATACTATTAGCTTTTAGAATAAAAACATTATAAGCACTAAAGCCTATTATAAAAAGGTTTATACCTATAATAAAAATCGTTTTTATATCGCCGTATTATTTATTTATTATAAGGTTAAACGCAAATTTATTAATATTTAATTTTAATATTATTTTTATTAAAAAATATGCCTTTAGTTCTTTAAAATATAAAAAATCAACGCTTTTAGCGGGTAAAATATATTAGTTTTTTAAAAATATGTTAATAGTAATTATAATATATTATTGCCGTTTAGCTTTTTTTTTAATAGCTTTTTTAACTTTAAGTTCGTTATCGTGCTTTTTTATAAAACGGTATTAATAAATAATCGTGTTTAAAATAAACTTAAAAATTATAGGTTTAATTATAGCTTTTTTTTTAATATTTATTTTCGTTTAAAGGTTTTTTTAGTTTTTAATAACTACGTTATAAAACGCAGTAATAAAGTTTTGTTTATTAAAGTTAAAAAAAACGCTATTATATCGTAAAAAGTTTTTAAAAAATATAACAAAATTACCGAATATATTAAATATTTTAAAATTTTAGTTATAAAAATTAAAGCGGAACTTATTAATAAATTTATTATTATAAAAATAATCGAAATTATATTAATATATTAAAATAATTATAGCTATATATAAGCGGATTAAATTATTATTAATATCGACGGTAATATAGCCGAATAGGCTAAAATCGATAAAATTTGCGTAAGCGGTTAAAATAAATAAATCGCTAAAAAAATAAATAATATAAAAGTTAATTAAAAACATTTGTTTTTATTTATTATTTAATTACGGTAAATTATTTGCTTTTTTTAATAAAGTTTTACCGAAGTTATTATTTAGCGTTATTTTAACGATATTATATATTATATAATCGTTAAATTTGGCGAAAAATGCGTGCTAAAAACGCTATATATAATGCGTTAATATATAAAGTTAAATACTTAATTTTAAAGTTTTATACGTTATTAGGAGTTAAATCGTATTACCTTTAACGGCTAATTTTTAAATCGTTACTAGGCGGGTGCTATTTTAAAGGGCTGTTTTTGGAATTATTAATTAATAAGTACTATTTTTAAAGGTTATTTTTAAAATTCTTAATTAACGGGTATTATTTTTAAAGGTCGCGGGAAAAATTTTAAACAAAGTATTATAAAATAAATACTGCAGATTGCTAAATATTTTATCGAAAAAGTTATTTAAAAATGGGATTTTAAAAATTTTTAAATATACGTTTTAAAATAAAACGGGCTAAAGTTTAAAAAAAATTACCCGAAACTTAAAAATTTTCTTAAATTTCTTAAATAAGCTATATAGCATTTATTAACGAAAATACGGCTAATATAAATAACTAATAAATTATAACGAAAAAAATATAACGAATATAACGATAACGGGAATAAAATAATATAATTAAAAGGTTAATATTAGGATATATAACCTTAATATTTAATTAGCAATAAGCAGTTCGCGGTAATGAACAAAAAGCGCTATTAGGTTATATAATAAAACGTTTAAATCTAACGCCAACGAAATACTATAACTATAATAATAAGCCGTAATTAATTTGCGATAAAATAGCTAACGTCGTACGTTATTTAAATAGTTTAACAAAACAAAAGACTTAAAACGTGCAAACAGGTCTTACGTATAATAATTTGCTTAAAAAAGTTCGCTATACCGGGCGCGCGAAATAACTCGAAATAAACTCTTTTTTTTATTAATTTATATTTACGAATAAAATAACAAGCATTAATTAATATTAGGTTAATTTATTACCGTATAGTACGTTATTTTATTACGTAAATACAGATTTTAATTAATAATTATTAATTAATAAAAAAACGCAAAAGCGGTTTCCGTAAATAGCTATTTACTCTAGACTGGTAGGGCGGTATATTATATAACTAACAGCTGTTTTATAGTTAATGGTCCTATTACCGTAAGCAATGGCTTCGTATGCCAACTAGCTAGCGTATTTAGCGTGCTATAGCACGTACTAACATAATAATTAATATTAATAATAATTAAATATAAAGTAATTATAAACGCACTATATATATATATATATATAAATAATAAATATAATAATATTTTTACTTTATATATATTATAAATAAACGTATATTTTTAATATTATATATAAACTTTTAAAAATTTGATTTATATATTATATATTAAAGTGATTTATAAGATTTTTTTTTAATCCATAGTTACGGTATTTACCGATCTTACCTAGTACTCCTAAATAGCTATATAAATTAAATAGCAAATAAAATAAAAGCGCATACACTATATAAATACTGCGGCAAACCTAGCACCCTACTAAGCCTAACTTTCCTTTCTATACCTTAATATTATTATATACATTAAAACCAACCTTTAAAGCCCTATCTTTATAAAAGGCCCTTATCGTAACTATATTAAGGTCCATAGCCCTATTACGTTAATAAAGCTATCGTTACTTTAATTTTAACAATATACCCTAAAAGCCCTAGCGGTTACGCCCCTCCGTTACGTAACCAAGCCCTCACTTTAATTACTAAAGCCTTACTTTGCAACGTGTTTTTTTTTCGTCACTTTTGCCTTCCTCGGCAAGCACTTTAAGTTATCTAGCCTCTTTCGGCAGGCACGTTAAATAATCGACTCTTTCGGCAGTTACCTTCACCGTTTATAGCCCTGTCTATTAAACGTTACTTAAAAATCGACCCCTTCGGCGGTTACTTTAAATAATTCGACTCTTTCGGCAATTAAAGTCCTCTTTAGCAAAAACATACTATTTATCCGTAAAGCCTTGCCTTAACGTAACCTCTAACCTTAAATACATCGACTCCTTTAACAGTTACCTTTAAAAAATCAACTCCTTTGGTAGTCACCTTTAAATAATCGACCCCTTCGGCGGTTACCTCTAAAAGCCCTGCTATCTAATAAGCACCTTTTACTTCACCACTTTAACCACGTTAACACCCTCGCCACTATAGCTAACGGCCCGTCAATTAACCTCGGCCAAATACAAAGCGCCATTTAAACCGCCGTCCAAACCTCCTACAACGCCTTCACTACCGAAATTAAGGCTTTAAAAACGTAAATTCTTACCCTCCGCAAATCCTAAACCACTCTCACTAAGTCTTAAACCACGCGTCGCCTTCGTCCCATACTCCCCGACTTTTTTACCCTTTTCGGAGCCTTTAATTATAAAGTCTAAAAACCCTTTTTCTTCGGCAAATTAAATATCGACGGCAATACTTTCGAAAAACATAATAAAGCCTTTTTTATATATATATACGGCTACTTTAATTTTACCGTTTAGAAAATAATCCGTTTTTAAATCGCACGCGCCGCCTTAAATAATTACGACTATAATATATTACTAAACACATTTTTACGCGTTTACGACGACCTGAATAAAACGCTACGCGCAAACAAAAAACTACAGTCTTTAATTATAAAAAACGATAACTTTTTACGTACTTTTTTTATTATTTAAAAAAAAGTTACTTAAAAAGCTAAAAACTATACCTTTTTTAACTTATAATATATTTAAAACTTTTACGCAGTCTTTTTTTATCGCCTTACTACTAAAATCGATAACCGTAAAACCTTTTTAATTATATACAACGGCTTTGTTTCCCTTTTTTTCCGACTTTTTAGCTGTAATAACGCCGGCAAAGTTACATTTTAAAAGCCAGCTAATAAGCCTAACTACACTCCGATATAGCTAAACGCCTTAGTTAACTATAACTCCGACGTTTATATTAAAACCTTTAAAACACCCGTCGCCGCCGTCGAAACTCTTACTACTTCCGTTAAAGCTTTATAAACACCTGCTAGCAAATACGCACTAAATAACACGCGTAAAAAACGTTAAAAGCGACTTACTAAAAGCAAATATATAAAATATAGTAAAAAAAGTTATAAAGTATTAAAATGCCCGTTTTTGCCTTATTTTACGGCCGCCGTAGCCTCTTTAACGGCTAACACCGTCTTTAACACCCTTAACGACTTTAACGAATATAATTACAATAACTAAATAAAGCAAAATAAATAAAATTTTAATGGCACTAATACGGGTCGAACAATTAACCTTTACTATTAACGCTAATTTGCTAAAAAGCCTTAAAATAAACGTTTTAAGCCCTAACGGGATAACTAGTTATATAATAGCACTTTAAGACTTAATGCTATATTCGCGTAAAAGTAATTACGGTATTTACCGATCTTATTTAATACTTTTAAATAGCTATACGGATTAAATAGCAAATAAAATAAGGGCGTATATACTATATAAATACTGCGGCAGACTTAGCACCCTACTAAGCCTAACCTTCCCTTTTACACTTTAATATTATTATATATATTAAAACCAACCTTTAAAGCCCTGTCTTTATAAAAGGCCCTTATCGTAACTTTTATTATATAATAACTTAATTGGTTTTTTTAAAAAATAAAGCGTTTATTAAAATATACTATATATATAAATAACTATATAAAAGCAATATATAATATATAAATAATTAAAGCTAAGTTTTAATCATTTAATAATATAAAATATAATAATTCAAATCTTTTTAAATAATTCCGCTTAATATACTATTTTTAACTATTTAAATAAATCACTTTATTATATAAAGTTATTATTAATATATTAATATTAATAATTGTTAGTTTATAGATATGTGGCTGCCACCTGCGGCAGTTGGCTATAGCCAACTGACGTAAGGTGGTAGCCCTGGTAGTAGCCTGGTGGCCTGGATTCAATCCTACGCCGGGATTGGTACCTCGGGCACCAGCAAAGCTGTAGTATATAACCACGTACTACAGCCGTACGTAGCTCTACCATAACATCAATCAATCAACCACCTTCAACATCACCACATCACCAGTATCGTACGTACGTAGTGATTAGGTGATTATATTCACCCAACACTGATCAGTGCTGGAAGCCCCAGCACAGATCAGCAAGGGACTCATTACACCTGATTACAGGTGGCGCCGACCTCTGCGCACCTCGCTGTCGCAGTCAGACGTCGCGATATCGACGATTTCGACACTGTTAACCCTCCCAGTCAGTCACTTGACGATCGTTGACACCTGACACCGACGTCTCGTCACCGTCAGTCAACATCGTCAACAGCAGCAGTAGCGCCTCAGACCACCAGGTCTGCCGCTTCGATACAGCGCTATCGTCACCAAAAAGGCCTGTAGCACCTCAACTACAGCACCTTTCAAGCCTCAACAGCAGCGCCATCACGTTGAAGATAACGCCCTCCAGGCCTTATCACCAGCGAGTTGAGACCCCTCCAGACCCCTCCAGACCCCTCGGCAGCACCTTCCGCGGCACCACATTGAATGTAAGCCTTCAGCGCCGTCAGTCACCCTCACCACTGTACAGCAGCATCTTCAGCGCTGTCAGTCACCCCTTAGCACCTTCCCGCCCTCACGGCAGCCTCACCAGCGCCGTCACCCTCACCAGACGTCAGTCCAGACGTCACCCTCACCAGACGTCACCCTCACCAGACGTCACCCCAGACGTCTCCATCATCCCTCAACAGACGTCACCACCAGACGTCAACAGACGACAAGGTCCCGTCACCACAGACGGACCACCAAAAGGACCATCAGAACCGTCACTTCAGACGGTTGTAGCACTCCCAGACGGACCTCAGACACCCGTCACCAGACGATAACAGCGCCGTCACCATCAGACGGCAGCTACCCTTCACCACTTCAGACGGCTGTAGCACTCCAGACAGCACCGTCACGGCAGTCACCACCAGACGGCATCATCACCATCGTCACTACTGCCAGACGTCCCCTCAGACGTCCCTTCAGACGTCCCTTCAGACGTCCCTTGAGACGTCCCTATCACCAGACGTCACCTCACCAGACGTCCCTCTAACCCTCTGACGGACCACCAATCCGTCAACACCACAAGGCTCACGCAACAGAGCGTTCGAAGCCGACTTGACGGCCCGTCACACCGTCATCTGCCCTCATCGACGGCAAAAGTTGACCCCTCGAAGACCGTCAACAGCTGACGGCAACAGCAACGTCAAGGCTGGGAGACGTCAAGACCAAGCCCTCCAGCGTACATCTGGAAGGCACCAGTCATCCCAGCACCTGACACCCGTCATCACCTATTTTGGCTGTACGCCAGCAGCAACAACAGCGCCAACAATCACCCACTTCAGTGGCGCCATCGTCACCTCAAGAACCCCTCATTACCCCTCCACAAGGCTCACGTAGCACCGGCACGTTCGAAGCCTTATCACCGACGTTGACGGCCCGTCCCTAGACCGTCACACCCTCAAGATCCTCCCATCTACCGCCTGTCACCACCTGACAGCAACGACGAGACTGGGAGACGGCAAGAGATCGACCCTATCGATCACCTTCAGTCAACGGATTAGGCCTCTAGTCATCACCTGGAAGGCTCCTTGCGATCCATCACCCTCAAGAGACACCTGGCTGTCACCTGACAGACCAGGACTCCATTCACCACCTCAGAGGCTTGGGTGCACCTCTGACCCGTCAAGAAGCCCCGTAGGGCACGCACCCACCACCACCTGGTAGACGAGGCCCTGACCTCACATCACCGTCACCAGAAGCCCGAGATCGAGTCACCACCTGGCCGTCACCTGAAAGCCAGGACCTCCATCACATCAGAAGGCTCAGAAGCCACTTCTGACACCTGTCACCATGGAACACTTGGTGGCACACTTGCTCCCTGACTCCGTGCTCAAGGGCACTCCGTGGGAGCATTCCCAGACGGCTTCACCTTCACCACATCCACAGGGCACCTACCCGGCACCTGCTTACCTTGTTAACCCTCCACCTGTTAACCAGGCTCTAGTTATCCTTCGTGACTACTAAATTCAATGCCTGCAATAGGACCTTGCAGCTGCTAACGAGACTAACAGCCAGCTCTAGAGAGCCCTGGCAGCCACTAAAAAGGCTGGAAATGACGCCTCGGTAGCCCTGGCAACTGCCAAAGATGAGATCGACCAACTTTAGGACGATCTATAGGTGAAAGATAGAGCTCTGACAGCTAGCAAAAGACGAGAAGACAACCTCTCGGCAGCCCTGACAGCTGCCAACTATGATATCACATAACTCCAGGGCCACCTCAGAGACAAAGATGACGCCCTAAGAGTCAAGGATGACTCTTTGACAGCTGTTAATAAAGACCTTTAGGACTTCCTGGCGGGAGATGACACCCTTTGAGACCTTTAGTCACTCCGTGACTAACTGAAGGCCAAAGATAACGACCTGACAGCTGCTAACCTGATGATCTAGTGTTTCCAAGAGACCTTCGAAGCTATTAGGAAGACTGCATGTGATGACCTGTCAGCTGCCGATATGAAGATTTACGAGCTTGAAGCTGACTTTTATGTTAAAGATGACACTTTGACAGCTGCCAACAAGGACAAGGACGAAGCCATCCAACGCCTCCAAGAGACACTCGCAGCCACCAAAAAGGCTGAAGATGACGCCCTGATAACAGCCACTAAAAAGGCTGAAGATAACCTGACAGTCATCACCAAAAAGGCTGAACATCTCCAAAACGACTTGACAGCTGCCACCAAGCTGAACCATTACCTCCGGAAGGACCTGGAAGCGAGAGATCAGGCCATTGCAGCTGCCTGCCAGTCCTTCCAGCAACTTCAGCAAGACCAGTACTACCAGTCTGACCAGTCACATCACCTGGAGTCAAGTCCACCTGACTATCGTCACTGCCGTCAACAGGGTCACCAGTCACCTACCCTGTACCAGGCAAGTCAACACCAGAAGGCACCGCACCAGAAGGGACTCCAGCAGCGCCAGCGACCCCAGAAGGCCTGGCAGTCACGTGCCAACTGGCGTGACCAGTCACCTCAGCGGTCAGACTCAGCGTACAACAGCAGTGGCAACAGCAGTGGCAACAGCAGTGGCAACAGCAGTGGCAACAGCAGTGGCAACAGCAGTGGCAACACCAAAAGCGGTGGAAGCACTCACCTTAGGACCCTTCAGAAGCATCGCCGTCGACTTCCTGACGGCCCGTCACCGACCCGTGCCACCTCATCTGGCACCTCATTGACTCACACCACCCCGTCTGCCACCTCGTCTGGCACCTCGGATGCCGGTTCAGAAGCGTCTGTGACACCTGTCAGACGCCGTCAACGTGGTTGCCGTGGTGGTAAGAAGAAGAAGAAGAAGGCCACCACCAGTGGCACCTCCAGTGAGACCTCAGGTGGCACCTGCAAAAGCCACCTCATCATGCCCTTCAGCACCACCTTCAGTGGCACCACCAAAAGCGTCACCACCAACAGCGATGACCCCACTGAAGAGACCGCCGAGACGTCCATGACGTCCCCTGAAGAGTCACATGACAAGGCTTCAACCACCACTGAAGGCACCACCAGGACCCCTTCCTCCGTCATGACCCCCTCCGTCATGACCGACACCGAGCCTGCCACGCCGGCAGCACCTGACAAGACCGTGACTCCCTCCGTCAAGGCCTCCATCGAGCCACTGAAGACCCCTCAGAAGCCTGAAGCCACCTCCGAAGGCACCGTCAAGCCTGCTATCGCAGCCACCGTCAAGACCCTGAAGCCTACCACCGTAGCCACCATAACTGCAGCACTCCCGTCACCTGACAGCCTAGACGCGGGGAAAGTGCTGACGGTTGACACCACCTGCAACGGCAACCTGAAGGCTGAAGACCCTGACATCGTCACCTTGGAAGACCCTTCAACAGCCCATGGTCAGGACCATCTCGATGGCGCACCTGACGCCTTGCGTCACCCGTCGAGACCTGGTGACACCTGGGACGACGACCTGAAGAAGGCTGAAGGCCCTGACTCCGCCATCCTGCGACGATTTCTGGCGCTTCGACGCGCCTGACCGTCACCCGGTGACACCTGACCTGATTCCGACCGTCAGAAGTCACAAAAAGAGAAAAACTGCCAGAAGTGAGTCAACAGTCGGAATCGAACACCAATTCTCCGCTGTTTGTGGGCTACGAGAAAAGTGTGTGAATATCGCGTTTTCAGACAGAATTGAGATGTGTGCGTTGTGGCACCATGACGTGGCGCATGACGTGGCACAGCACCTCACCATCACCTGACATCACCTGCAACACCACACCACACTGACCATCTCACTGACTTCACCACCTTGACCCTTGACCACAACCACCTGGCATGACCTGACGACCTGAAGAAGGATCACTGAGAGCAGTCACCGGCTGGAGGATGTATGGGTACTTCTGCTATAGCAGTCGTACGGTTGAGTTCTTTGTATTTGTATGTATAGTTACTCCGGTCCACCATTAATGGATGGACGGACGAGATAGATAGATATGGCTGAGCCATAGGTGCCAGCCACAAGAGAAAAGTTGCCAGTGTTGGTTTATAGATATGTGGCTGCCACCTGCGGCAGTTGGCTACAGCCAACTGACGTAAGGTGGTAGCCCTGGTAGTAGCCTGGTGGCCTGGATTCAATCCCACGCCGGGATTGGTACCTCGGGCACCAGCAAAGCTGTAGTATATAACCACGTACTACAGCCGTACGTAGCTCTACCATAACATTAATCAATTAACCACCTTTAACATCACCACATCATTAGTATCGTACGTACGTAGTGATTAGGTGATTATATTCACCTAATAATAATTAATTAATAAATAAAACTGATTATAAATTTTTTTAACAAGTTTTAATTAAATTATTAAATTATTAAAACTAAAAAATTTAGTCTTAATTATTTAAATAATTAATTAATTAGTTTTTAATTATTAATTAATTATTTATATTATAACATTAATAAAATCTAATCACTATTTACGGTATTTAATACTAGTTAAAGCCTTTATTGCTAAAATACCTTTAAAGCCTTAACGGTTTATTAAGTAGCTTAAAAAGCTTTTATAGCAAAGTTTTTAAACCCTTTATTACTAAGCACTTTAAAATCTTAAATTATGGCTTTAAACCTTAATTAAAAAGCTTAACGCTATAATATAAGTACCTTAAAGCCTTAATATTATATAATAGTTACGGTAGTTATTTTAGCCATTTAACACTATTAAATAAGTTATATAATTAAATAGTAAATTAAATAAAGGACGCATATAAGTATTGCAGCCTATTTAGCACTTTATTAAGCCTAGGCTTCCTGTTTTTACTTTATTATCTTTATATATATTAAATTAAATTTAAAGCTTTGTTTTTATAACAATCTTTATTATAATTATATTAAAGTCTTTTAGTTTTAACATTAATAAAATTATCGTCACATTTATTTTTAGTATAAATTACGCAAGTTTTAATATTACGTACGCAGTAGCAGACTAGGCGATACTTTTAGTTTTAAAGCCCTTTACGAAGACACCCTTTTTTTACGACGCTTTAATAGAGTTACCGTACTTACAGGCCTTTTTAATTATTTTTTCAAAACTTTAGCATAGTTTTTATACACGCAGTAACCTTTAATCATTAGTTTTTAAAGCCTTGCAGCACCTTTAAGCACGCAAGCACCCTTTTTACACCTTTTGTTTTTTTAGTTACAAAGCCTTTACATTACTATATTTTTAAGCACTTTTAAAAGCTTTAATAATACAAGAACCAGACATTTTTAAAGCCCTTTTAAAAAGGCACCTTTAAACGCCTTTTATTAAAGCATATTTAATATACCCTTTATATAAGCCTTTACCGTAAAGCACTTATAAGCTTTAACGAGGTTAAGCTACTAAAAAGCCTTAGTTATATAGCGCGCTAAATATAAAAAAAAAGGTTTACAATTAACGCTATCGGTATAATAACCTAAACTTAATGTTTTAAAATAACATATTAAGCACGTTAGCAGCCCGTTATCACCACTTTTAATTAAGTTATTACTATATATAAAATTGAAAGTAATTATCTTTATTACTATTTTAAATACTAACTTCGACTTTTTTAAAGCTTTTAATTACTTTAAAAATTACTAAATTTAACGTTAACAGCGACTTAAAAGTATTAATACTACTTATTATTAACTAATATATATTTAACGTTAAAGAAATTATAAATACTATATTACTTACTTTACCGTTAAAGTTAAAAGCCGTTAATAGCTATTTTAATAGTATTTTATATTCTTAAATATTTCGTTATTAAAAATGAAATTAAAGTTTATTTAATTTACTAATAACTTTTATTTTGTAATTGTTATTACTTAATTTTAACGTATTTTATAAAGTTCGAATATTTTTAATTATTTAATACCGGCAAATTAACACTTATAAGTTATAATAGTTACAATAAATGCTTTAAGCTTATAAACTATAACAAATAAATAGATAGTTAAAGTTTAACGCTATTAATAAAGCATTAAAAATAGTTAAATAAGTAAAAATAATAAAGAATAATAACTTAGCACTAATATAGATTAAATAACTAACCTTCATTATTAAGGCTAATTTGTTAAAAAGGTTAAAAATCGCGGTTTTAGGCTTAATTAACTAATAAACTAACAGCTTTTTAAAACTTAATGCTTTATTTCTAACGAAGGTAATTACGATAATCACTTTAATTATTTAATACTATTAAATAAATTATACGATTAAATAACAGATTAAATAAAAGACGTATATAAGTACTACAGCCTACTTAACACTCTATTAAGCCTAAGCTTCCTTTCTTTACTTTATTATTTTTATATATTAAGTTAATTTTAAAGCCTTATTTCTATAACAGCCTTTATTATAACTATAGTTTAAACACTCGAAAGTCTTTATAACGAGGCACTTTTATCGCTATTGTACTAAATACTTTATAAGGTTTATATATAATGCTTAATGAGAAAAAAAAAGTTAAATATAGGTTAAAACATTTATTAAATAATTCAAGCTTTTATTAAAGCCTTAACGCAGTACTTTAAACATTTAAAAAATATTAACGGATTTATTAACATTAATATTACTATTATTATAGAAAGCGCTAGCTCTAGTCTTTAAAGCCGTTACTATTTAATTCTTTAATTATTACATCAAAACTATTACTATATACGCTAACTTTAACTACGTTATTACTATTTAACAAAACGTTGAAATATATCTTATTTAAACCTTTTAATAACTATATACTAGCTAACAGTTATATATATACGTAATAATTAAGCTAGATTAATACTTAATAACATTTACGTTAATAAAACTAGTAATGATTTATTATTACTTTCGAAAGCTTACTTAACGTGGCTTTTATATGTATTAATAAAATAACACTTAAAAAGCATAAAATGGTAAAAATAATTAAAAGTAAAGCGTTAAAACAGTTTAAACATAAATTTCTTGCGGCTTTAAACTAAATAATAAAAAGTATAGTAATCGCGTTTTTAGCTTATAAAAGGTCTTTATAAAAAGTAATTACGTACTAGTAATTTAACACGTTATTTACATAGCTACCTTAGTCTTTTAAATAACTATATTAATTAAATAAAGCTTATTTTAATATAAAAGCTATAGCCTTAATAGCTATTAAAGCCACCTTAATACACTTTTTTAGTTTATTATTAATATATATTAAATGACCATTTATTAAAGCCTTGCTTTTTCAATACAGCTTTAACGTAATAATTACGGAAAAACGGGATATAGTTTTTAACACTATATAAAGTTTATAAAAAACGAGTAATAAATAAATAACGGGTTTAAGTAGTTAGTTATACTTAACTTATATAAAAATTAAGCGATAAAAATTTGACGTTAAATTATTAAAAAAGCGAAAAAAAAAACACGTTCAGTTTATTTTAAACGCTATTTAAACAAAAGAAATATAATAACTTTTTAAACCTAGAACTATTATATAATTAAATAATATTTATGAAATAATTAAAATTAAGACTAATTTTAATACAGATATAAACGTTAATATTATTTGTAAAAACTTTGCATAAAAGAACTTACAATTATACATTATATTAATATTAATATTATTCGGCGTAGTAAATGACCTTTTTATTTATTACAATGTTTTAACGTTAAAATAAATGAATATAAAAAAATATCCAAAAGTTTAAATAAATATTCTTTATAATCCGCCGTACTTAATCGGCGTTTAAACGTTTATTATAATATTATATTTAAATATATATAAATTAAAGTTATTATCAAATATTAAAATATATAAATAATATATCGGTATTATAAAAAAATAAACCTAAAAGATTTAATAAATTTATCATTATACGGTAGAAAGCTATATTCTTGATTTAACGGGTATTGATTTCTAAATAAACGTTAAAAAATCGAAAATAAAAAATAAGCTATTATTTTTTAAACTTAACAATAAACATTTTAACGATAACGCTATCTATTTATTTGCTTGTTTAAAAAGATTTTACTGAGTTTATTTTAATTAAGCGGCTATTAATCTAAACTGCTTATATTAAAAATAGCAAAATATAGTTTAGTTACGATAAGGGCCATTTATAAAGATAAGGCTCTAAAGGTTAGTCTTAGTATATATAATAATAATAAAGTGAAAAAGGGAAGCCTAGGCCTAGTGGGGTGCTAGGTAGGCTGCAGCATTTATAGTGCGAGCTCTTTTATTTTATTTGCTATATAATCGAACAACTTACCTAGCAGTGCTAAGTAGCTAGGGTAACTACCGTAACTATATCGATTTAATCGAAAATAAGCAAGTTTTTTTCGGCTTAGTTTATTTTATTACAAATACTTATAAAATGCTTAAAAAGTTAAAAAAAACATAAAAACTAGTTATAATCGTTATTTTATTATAGATATAAAAACAACGTTATTATTTGTTGTTTTTAAAAAAACACACGTTATATTATTATATAAAATACAAAAATTTAAATTAAGTATTTTTAAAAATCGGTACCCGTTATTGTTAATATTAAATGTTATTAAGTATTTCAGCTTTATTAAAGTGTTTTTAAAACTAAAACTAAAAAACGCTTATTTTTAAATTTATATTAAAAAAACGATTAATAAAAATCCGCTTTTCGAACTCATTACGGTTTTCTTAAATATATAGTTGTCTTTTTTACTTAATTAATATATTAACGATATTTTAAATATATATATATAAAACGCTAAACGGTTTAATAAAGTATATTCATAAATAATATTATATTTTTTTATGATAAAAAAAACATAAACAATATTTATAAATAGTTTATAAGCAGTTATAACTTAAAAGTTTATTTAATAAACAGTTAATATATAACTTTTTAAAAACTTTCATTAAATTTGTAAAGTTTATTATAAATATTGATAGCATATATATAAACCTAAAAAAGTAAAAGCTTTTTAAAACTAGCTTAAGCTTATAAGATTTTATAATATATAAGTGTTTATAGGTTTTATTAATTTTTATTAGAAATTTATTAGCGGGTATTTAAAAATTATAGCGTTAACTACGGTATTATAAAATAAGATTAAAAAGCCGAAAACTTTTATAATAAAAAAAACCAAGGCTTTAAAAAAAATAAAGCAAGCTTTTTATTTAGCGATAATATTGCGATATTAAAATTCAATACTAAAAAAAAAAGACCGATATATTTATCATTAGATCGGTTTTATACGCATTTAAAAAGCAAAAAAGCAATAACTATAATATTAATTTATTTATGTTTATTTAAAGGGAATAAAAAGTCCCGAAAAGGATTTCGTATAAAATATATATAAACTAGTTTTTATTATATAAATTATTTAATCTTATGCTTTTTATACAGGCTGTTTAATGTATATAATAGCTAATCACGTTAGTTATCCTTTATTTAATACACGTAATAACTATTTACGTTAGTTATTCGATCATTAATTTGCTTTTATTTATATAAAACAAATGCTTTTTTATACTAAATAAATGTCCTTTTACGTAATAGTAGTTAAATATCGATAGCCTTTTTATGATTAAATGAATTACGTAATCTAGCTGTTTTTTTTAATACTTTATATAAATATTGCGTATTTTGTTATCGTAAAATAACCGTTATTATACGGTTTTTTGTTTTGATATTAAACTAAAATATATTACCGCTGATATAGTGAATCGAAAAATAACCAGATTTATTAAACGTTTATATAATAAATTAAAAGATGACAAAATACAGCTTTTATCCCGTATATCTAATAAAGCAGCGTAAATAGTAAAAGATTTATCGCTTAGTAATTAAAGATTAATAATTTAATTACATAATAGTTTTTACATTTAAATAATTAGCTACGATATTATTTATTATACGACTAAACAATTAATAGAACTAGTTAACGTACGATATATAAAAAGCAGTAAAGTATTTTAATAAATTAAAATTATAAACTATCGTAAATTCTTGCGTATAGCCCGTTATATATTACATCGTAGTCTTATATAATAAATCTGATTTCTTTCTTTTTTTAGTACGTAATAAGTTTATTATTTTTACTTATTTCATATGAAATACTTATATTTCTTAATTAAACCTTTAGCCTTTTATATTGAAACAATTTTGTTTTTATTGCTGCTATCATTAATTAGCCGCTTTGTTTTTATTAAAAGTTTCATCATAGCAATTAATATATTTATCGTATTGTAGCTAAATCTCGCTAGCTTTATAATAAATAAAGTTTAAATAATTAAACGATAGCATTTAAATTTTATTAAATCGCCGTTATCGCACGTTAAGTCTCTCAAGTCATTAATGTTTTTAAAATTAATAATATTAAAATTTAGTATTATTTTACGGCTAATAAGTATACCTTTATATATAATATAACTATTAATGTACTTAAATATATAAGCTTATATTTTTATTTTTATCAACTTATATAAATAGAATCAAAAACGTCGTTTTATTATTATACCGTTATGAAATATTTATACTCTATATAAAGGAAATAAATCAATATATAAAAGTACTACGTATATATATTACGTCGTAATGTTTGATTTTATAAACTAAAAGTTTGATTTAAAATATATAAAGCATTTTTAATTTATATAATTAAAAACGTCGATATATTTAATTATATAAATTATATAAACCGTAATAAATATAGGTATAGAATAATTTCTTATTATGTTATTTTTATATATAATTATTAATATATTATTCATTAATATAATACGTTTTAAAAAAGTTCTTGTTTTATATAAACTATAGTTTTTTTTATATTAAAATTTATATTACGATATAAAAAATTTAAGAATAAGTTTTTATACGAGTTTTTTATATTAATTAAAACTTGTTTAAACCTAGGCTTCTTACTATATACTTATATAATAGCGAAATTCAATTAAATCTTTCTTTTAAAAATTCAGGCTAAAAACGTGTTAAATTGTGTAAAAAATTTTAAAAACATGCTTTAATATTTTCGGTTTCATTAACGTTAAACTTATATATAATACGTTGAAAATTTGTTGTAGTTTATTTGTTTTAATATTAAATGTAGTTTATTTTAATATTAAGATATATATTTATTATTTTTCAAATTCTTTTTATATTATGTTAAAGTTAATATTAGTTTAAAATTACGATTTAATAAAACTAAAAAAAGATTTTTTAAAAATACTATATAATAATAATTTTCAGAAATGATTTAAATTTATTATAGTTATATAAACTAATACACTTTATTTAATAACTTAATATATATCAAACTAACGTCATTTAAATAGTTTTTATTATAATGTTTAAAAAGCTATAAATTTATATAAATCGATTTAATTATTAGTAATACAATATATTAATATAATAAAGTTTTAAGGTATAATTTATGCTAAAATTTGCTATATAATAAATATTATATAATAAGTTTATAATTATTTATATACGTAATAAAAAAGCTTTATAAATTTCCTTTTTAAAGGATAATTTAATATAAAATAACGATATATTTATTTTAATCGTTGTTTTTAAAGACCGTTAATATTTATGCACTGTTATTTGGTTATTCGTGCACTGTTGCACCTAGAATCAGCCGCTATCACCTGCAACCACCCAACCAACTCTCTTACCAAATTGGCTAAGTCCGTCACCACTGCAGTCAGCCCACCACCGTCGCCCTCCAACTACCATCATCACCACCACACATTCAAGGTGATGCAGAGTGACGCCGAGGTCGCTAACGGTCCACGGTCACCAGCAAGTCACACAGAGGTGACGGAGGTGGTCAGTCAAGTGGTAAAAGTGATAAAATCGACGTTATCTTGCTGCAAATAACCGCAAAACGCATGAAAATAACGTTTACTTTTTACAATGTAATATATGTTAAAAACCACTGCAAATTAACGGGTTTAGCAGTCAAATGGTGAGATTATTACGATAATACAGATTAGTAAGTTTTACTAGCTAGAAATTAAAAAGTTGCATAAAGGTAGCAATTAGATAGCTGGCAGCTAGAACCACCTAAACAGTGCACGAATAGCTGAATGACAATGCATAAGTATTAACGGTCTTTTAAAAAAGGTTATATAGAAAGAAGTTCTTATATTTTAGGTTTTAAAAAAGGTTATTTAAAAATAGTTCCTATATTTATTGTATTAAAAAAATTATGTAAAAGATTGTTCTCGTATTTTAACTATAGTTCTTTATATTTACTATTATTTAAAGAAAAATTTTTGTAATAGTTTATTAAATAATTAATTTATATAAAACTTTTTAAAGTTAAAACTATAATAATAAACGAATTTTATAAAACGTTTAGTAGTAAATATTGTTTTTTAATTATTTACTTTATATAAACTTAATAAATCTTATATTTAAAGTATTATTTTCGAATTATATTTTTTACTTTATTAATTATATAAAAGATATTACGGTTAGGTTATAATTAAAGGCAAGGCTTTAGTATAGGTACTAAATATATATTAATAGTAAAGTAATAAAAAAAAAAGGGAGCTATATATAAATAGGCCGTAGGTTTATATAAAAAGGTTTTAAAGCGGTAAAAAGTAATAGAATAAATAAGAAATAACGGCAGTGCTAAATAAATCGGTGCCGAATAAATTAGCTAGTTAATACGTTATTATTTTTTCGCAAAATCCCGCAAAGGGCAAAAAAGTAATATATTTATTATTATAGCGATCGATAAGTATTAAAAAACGCCTTAATTATTCCGATCGAAATCGAGATTAAATAACGCTTTTTAAATAAA
Organism: Xylariaceae sp. FL1019; assembly: GCA_022578705.1. Classification (NCBI taxonomy): domain Eukaryota; kingdom Fungi; phylum Ascomycota; class Sordariomycetes; order Xylariales; family Xylariaceae; species Xylariaceae sp. FL1019. The sequence continues at coordinate 169,083 of MU391980.1, read as the reverse complement.
AAAAAAGTACTTTTAAAAAATCGTATAGTTTACCGCTACGTTAAAGGCCTTTAAACTTTAATACATTTTATACGTTATTTTACGCCGTTTATTAGTATACCCGTAAAAATGCTTATATACGTAGGTTTTTACTTATTAACGTCCTTTATTCGTTAATTTCCTAATTTTTCCAGTTTTTTTAGTTTTTTTAATTCTATTGTATTTTTTTAACACCGGGTTAATACTTACGTTTATATATTCGATTTTAGTCGTAATTATTTAATTTTACTTTTTAATTACGCTATATTTATTTCGAGCGGGTTTAACGGGTAATCGCTGTTTTATTATCGTTAAAATAAAAAAAATTAAAGCGGTTTTCCGTAGCGGCTTTTAGCTATTTATTTAATTTTTTAAAAAGTTTTATAACGTTTAAGTACTTATTATAAAAGTTTTTAATCAATTATATTAAGTTTTTTAGGTCTTTAGCGTATATTTATACGTTATTAGGGTTTTATTTTATTTAATTAATTTAGTATTAAAGTTTACGGTAATATAACCGTAACGTATAAATCCCTTTAACTTTTTATTTAAATAGTCCTTTAAAGTCGATTTTATTACTTTCGGGTTTAAATAACTTTTAGTTTAATAATAAATTATTTAAATAAAAACGAAATTTATCGGCGTAATATTAATCGTTTTATATTTAATAGTTTAAAACTTTAAAACGATAGGTATAAAGGCTTATTTTTTCCAATATTTTAAAATATTATTGCGTTAATAAAAAATTTAGTTTATTAATCGGCTTATTTGTTTTTTAAAACTATTACTTTTTAATAATAAATATTTAATCGCCGATATCGAAATCCGGTTTATATTAGTATTTATTCTTTTTTTATGCTATTGTTTTTTAAAAGTGCTTTATAATCTTACGGGCTATTATAATAGCGTTAGCAATAGTTTTCGTTAGTTTTTAAGCATTTTATCGGTTTAGTTTATCGCAAAGTATTATATTTATTTAATTAATAGTCCGTTTTTTTTAATTAAAGTAATTAAATATAAAGTATTTAAAAAAAACCTTATATAATTATATATTAATTAAATTATAAAATACGTTAGCCGTAACGTAATTTATAACTAGTATTAAACGGTTTTAATTATTTTAGTAATAAAAACAAAATAGTTAAAAACGTTAATCCGTATATTCGTTAAAGATTTTTACGTTATTAATTATTTCGTAATGTTTTAATAACGTTAATTATTAATCGATATTTAAAATAACGAATAGTTTTTATTAAAAACTAAAAATAAACTACGGTTTTTAATTAAAAACTATTAAAAAAAACAGGCCGAAAACTTAATAAAAACTTTTATAATATATTTAAGCGGCGTTTTTAACTATAACGTTTTGTTTATACGGAATGCTTTATAATTGCTTTAATAATTAGTCGATTATAACGAAAATATTATCGTATCCGTTTTTGGTTATAAATTTAGCTTTAAAATCGACGACGAAATATTAAAACGGTTTTTTAAGTATAAAAAATGGTTAAAAAAACCTAAAATTTTATTACGTAATATTTTAATAGATTGATAAACGTAATTTGCTACGAAAATAATAATATTTTTAGCTATTTCGGGCTATTAATACTATTTTGTAATTAATTTTTAGGTTTTATTAAAGCCGGGGTAAAACGTTGCGATAGTTCCGTATATTTTACAAATAAGCCGTATTTATAAATTATTAACGTTTAATACCGCTAATCGGTTTTTATATATAATAAAGCCGAATAAATACTTTTAGTTATTATAAACCTTTGCTTTAGCTTTTTCGCGGTAAATTAATAAATCGTTATATATACGATTTTATACTAATATTTTATCGATTAATTAAGCGTTAAAGCCTAGCAGTATTAAAAATACGTTTATTAAAAAAGTATAAATCGTTATTAAATAAATTTATATATTTTTAAAAGCGAAATTATTAAATAATTCGGATTTATTAACGGATTTAAAAAGCTATATAATACGGGTAGCGTTTTTTCGTTATTTTAAAGTTTTTATTTCTTTTTTAAGTTATTATAAAATATTAGTAACAAAGCTTTTAAACCCGGGTTTATAAATAATAATAAAATTATATTACGGTAGCGTTTTTGCTTATTTAGTTTGCCGAAAATTTAAATTTTTAATTATAATAAAATATTTTAAAGCGTTATAATCGGTAATAATTAAAAAAAATAATCTTTTTTATTAACCGATTAATTTAGGTTTTTAAATAAAAAGCGACTTTATTACCGTAAGCATTTTTTTATTATATATATTATAGTTTAATTTTACGTTAATTACTATTTTCGAAAAAAAACGCTACGAAATGTTATAATTTATTATTTTTTAATTACGAAAAAGCTTTAAAACAAACTTTATTAAAAGAATTAGTTTCGATTTTAATTTGTTATAAATAGTTATAATAACGTAATACCGGAATAATTATTAAGCACTTTTTAAAGTTTTAAAAAGCGGCGTTATATTTTTTATTAAAAATAAACGGTACGTTTTTTTAAATTAGGTTATTTAATAATTTAACTTTTTAACTAAAGCCGAAAATAAATTATTTATAAAAGTTATAAAAACTTAAAAAAAAGCGAGCTTTTTTAACGTTTATAGGGGTTTTTTAGTCTTTAATAACGGCGATTTTATTAAAATCGACTTTAATTCCGTCGTAACCGACGATAAATTTTAAATATTTAGTTTTAATAACGTAAAACTTATTTTTTTTAAATTAGCCTAAAGTTTAGCTTTAACGAAGCGTTTAAAGATTTTTTAAACGTATTTTTAGTATTTTTCGACGCTATTTAAAAAAATAAAGATATTATTAATATAAATATTATAAAAGTCGTTTAAGTAATTAAAAAAGGTTTTATTAATATATCGTTAAAATATTGCAAAGCTGTTTATTAATTCGAACGGTATTATATAATATTTAAATTATCCGAGTTTTGTTTTAAATACGGTAAGGTTTTTCGATTTATTAGCAATACGTACGCGGTAAAAAGCTTATTATATATTAAGTTTTATAAAAATTTTAGCTTTTAAAATTTTTAAAAGCGTTTTATTAATACAAAATAAAAAGTATAAATCTTTTTTAGTTATAGCGTTAAGTTTTCGGTAATTAACGCAAAAATATAACCTACTTTTTAATTTAAAGGCTATAAGCATTAAAAAAGCTTATAAAGTTTTATTAAAAACGATAAAGCTTTTGCAAATATTATTTATAATATAATCCTGTATAGTTTTAAATTCTTTTAGCGATATTTTATATATAAAGTTATAGCTAATATCGTTACCGCTTTTACTTTCTAACAATTCGATTTTATAATTATAAAACCTTTTATTAAGTAAATAGTCTAAATTTATTTTATTAAAACTTTTTAAATATAGCTTATAAACTTTGGAAATTATATTTTAAGCTTTATTTCGTAATTTTTATAATTTTTTATTAAAAAATAAAAAATCAGTTTTTTTTTTAATTAAGTCTTTTTTATTTTAAATAAAGCGTTTAATTTTGTTTAAAAAAATATAAAAACCTTATTTACGAAATAGGTTTTACGGTTTTTTATATTACGTTTTTAAAATGTTTTAAATATTAAAACGTTAATAATAACGTAATTGCTTAAAAGTTTATGTTTATATTATTTAATAGCGTTTTTTTAAAAAACGTAAAGGCTATATTAATCGATAGTATATAACGACGTCGAACGCGGTAATAAAAGTTTATTTAATACGTTATCGTTTTTAAATTCGATAAATTAGGCCTTTATTTTTTAAATAATATACTAAATAAAGTTATTAAATATTTTAACGTATAAAAGTAATTTATACGCGGTTTTTAAAAGCTTTTTATACGAGGTCGCCGTTTTGTCGTAATATATAAAGTATTATATTAAATTAAAAGCTTTATTTTTAAATATAACGTATTTTGCTATAAAAAGTAATAAAGCTTTTAAAAAAAAAACTAACGACGCTTTAGGTTTAGCAATATATCGTAATTAGCTAAAAAAGTCTTTTCGATAATAATATCCGGAGTTATATTAACGACGAAAAAAAGTTAGTCGAAAAATTTACGTTTTTATATCGTAAAATTCGCGCGTAATGCATTTTTTATTATTTATTCGCCTTAACTATTATAGCTAAAAATGCTTTAGGGAAAAAAGTCTCGATCGTAATCGATATATAGTTATTTTTTTAATCGTTTAATAAATAGTTTATTTATAAATAAATAGCTTATAGCTCCCGTATTAATAAAGGTTTATTTTACGAAAAAAAAACGAATTATTTATTACTATAATATTATAAATAATAAATTAGTTTTTTTTTAAAAAAGCAAAAATTAACGTAAATTAATATAACGTTATTTTTAAATATTTTATTTCGTTTATATTATTTTATTAATATTTTTTTTAAAAAAGAGTTTAAATTCTTTAAAGCTAGTTTTTTTTAAAATCGTTAAAGTCGGAAAAATCGTCGTTAACGTTTTTGACGGTAATATAACGTATATAAATATCGATAGCGCTAATATAAATAGCGGCTTTATTAAGGCAGTTATAAAAAATATAGCCGGTTTTTTTATAATTAAAGCATTTGATTTTTCGTATAAACTATATAATTTGCTTTAAAATTAATTAAAATCGTTTTAAAGTTAAAATATTAATAATTAAATAAAACCGGTTTTATTAAGCCGAGTAAAAAATAATAGTTATAACGTTTCGACCGCGGCCTATATTATTAATATTATTACGGCCTTTTTTATTGCCTTTATTATTAATCACGCGTTATTTATAAAAATCTTTATCGTTACGGCTAAAATTATAATATAGCGTTTTGTAGTATTTAGCGAAAATATTAAAGCCGATATTATTATTAAAACGTTAAATAATAACGAAGTTTTTAATACGGTTTAATAATTTTTTATAAAACTTTTTTTTTTAATTAACGTAAAAAAATCGGCGTTTTTTAATATAACGTACGAAATTATTATAAAAAATTTAATATTTAAGTAAACTAAGCTTTTTTAAAAAAAGTTTTTTTAGTTTTTAACGGGTTTTTTAAACCCGGTTCGGGTTTTTATACTTTATTTCGAAATAACTAATTAAGGCCTCGAAAGTCTTAATTTCGTCGGGGTTATTACGTTAAGGCTGCACTATAGAGGCAAGGCTCTAATAGGTAGTTACCTAGTATATATTAATAATAAGGTGAAAAAGGGAAGTGAAACAGGCCTAGTAGGCTGCTAGGGCTGCAGGCACTTAAGGTGCGTAGGCATTCCTTTATTTAATTAGTATAGTTATTTAGGAGACCAAGGTGATTAGGTAATTAATTAAGTACGTACTAGTAGACTAGTACAACTAATACGATTAATACGTAATTACTTTTTGCGAAAACCCTTCGCGGGCTAAAAAACGCGATTTTTACATTTTTTACTATTTAGGCCTGAAATAGCGGAGGTTTTATGTTTAAACTATGTTTAAGGCTTTATTTTTAACTATTTTGTTATATTTTAGCCATTTTATGCCTTTAAGTATTATTTTAATTATATGTATATAGGCTACGTTAAGTAGGCTTACGAAAGTAATAGCTTAATATTAATAATTTCGTTAACGCTAATATGCCGGTTATTATTAAGTAACGGCAAGCTTAATTACTATATATATATAAGACTGTTAGCTGCCGTAAGGTCGCTGGAAGGTTTAGATGGGATAGATTCTAGCGTTTTATTAAGTGCTATGTATGGGCTTCGTTAGGTGTTTGTTACGATAGCTATAGGGTATTTCGTTATAAGGGCTTTCGGATGTTTCGCGGTAAGGGCTTTTTTTAGTGCTTAAGCCATAGCGTTAAGGCTTAAGGGTATTTAAGCTATACGGCTAGGTTTTGCAATAGGCGTTAAGCTATACTTAGGGCGTTTGGAGTGTTTTTTGACGAAGAAGGGCTTTTGTGGATACTTTGTTATAAAGGCTTGTAAGTGCTTCGCGATAGGGGCTTTTTTTAAGTGTTTTGTAATAAGGGCTTTTTTGGGGTGCTTGACGGACTGTTAGGGCTTTTAGAGGTGCCTTTAGGTAAGGGCTTTGACTAGTATTAGGTGCCGTAGTAACTGGCGATGACCTGCCGTAAAGGTAATTGGCGTTAATTTGTTGTAAAGTGACGTTATATGGGCTCTGCAAGGTGCCTATTGCAATATATTGGTAATAATTTTACTATAGGGTGCTGTAGTAGCGAAGGAAAGCTTTTTGTAACGCGTTCGCTACTAGATACGGTATTAAAATGTTTTCGACTTATTAGTGCTAGCTAATTAACTTTAAGGGTGCCGGTAACCGCGTATATTAGTAATTTGATTTTATTATAGAGTAACTGGCGTTAAGTGCCGTTAACTAATTGGTTTTAACCTGCTTTTAAAGTAACGGGGCTATTAACCCCGCCGTAAGGGTGCTGGCGCTATATTTCGCCGTAAAGGTTGCTGGAACAGGCTTTTATACCGCGATTAATAACGGATTATTAGCTCTATAAGGCGTAGCGAAAGAACTAACAATATCGTCGTAATATAATAACCTCGTTGTCGCTCGTTAAAGGACTTTATTATTGTTACGTTAGGGCTATATTATAGAGGCAAGGCTTTAATAGGTGGTTATTTAGTATATATTAATAATAAAGTGAAAAAGGGAAAGGAAGCAGGCCTGGTGGGCTGCCAGGGCTGCAGGCACTTAAGGTGCGTAGGCATTCCTTTATTTAATCAGTACAGTTACCTGGGAGACCAGGGTGACTGGGTAACCAGTTAGGTACGTACTGGTAGACCAGTACGACCAGTACGACCAGTACGTAACTGGGGTTATTTTTTTTATCGAAATATAACGCAAAATTACGCGTAATGTCGTTTATAAAATATAATTTAACGTTGATTATTTTTGCTCGCTCGTTAAAAAACTAGTTTTTATTAGCTTTTAATCGGTTTAGTTATATATAAAGCTAAATATCGAAATTTATTTCGTTTTTATTATAATTAAAGCTTTAAAACTTAAAAACTTTAATTTTAAATATACGATAAAAAATAACGCTGTTAGTAATAAATCGTAAATAAACCAAAGCTTTATAGTTTTAAATCGTAAAGTTAATTATTAATTAATTAATATCGGCGAGCTTATTTTCGATTTTTTTAAAGCGATTTTAAAACGTAATATATTTTAGAATTAAATTAGTAAAAGCTTTTTTATCGGAATTAACAATATTTATAAAAGCTTTAATAATTATACGGACCTATTTTTTTAAAATGTTTAAATAAAAGTTTAAAATATTAGCCTAATAATAAAAATCGTTAATTTGTTTTTTATAAATAATAAAAAAAAAATCGATATTTAACTTTTTGCTATAAAACTAAAACGTTTATTTAATAGGCCTTCTTAAAATTATCGAAGTTTATAAAATTATTATATTTAAAAAATATTTTTTAACTGGCTTCGGTTACGGCGAAAAACGGAGCAAAAAAAAACTTGTTTTTGTTTTTAATACTATATAGTCCGGCTATAATATCGAATTTTTTTTTTAAATCCGTTATAAACGTTTTAATAATAACGTTATAACAGTAGTTTTTATAGTTTTTAAATAAAAAAACTGCTTCGAAACTATCGAAAGTTTTATAAAATCGTTAATCGTTTTTATTGTCGTTTTTTTAATTTAAGGTTTTAATACGGATAAAAACGCAAATCGGCGTAATATTAGCGATATAAAACAAATAACGAAAGTTTAAATTATTAAACTTATTAAATCGAAAAAATAACTTAAAAAAGTTTTTAATATAAAAGCGAATTTATTTAATAGTTTTAATTTAAGCAGCTTTTTCGGCGGCGTTATAAGCTATTTTAACGGTTTATTTTATTTTATTGGGTTTTAATATTTTAGTTTAATTCGGGTTTAGGTTAATTTTATTATTTTTACGGTTAAGTTATAATTAAAGGCAAAGCTTTAATATAAGTACTAAATATATATTAATAATAAAGTAAAAAAAGGAAAAAAGAGCTATATATAAATAGGCCGTAACTTTATATAAAAAGGTCCTAAGGCGGTAAAGGGTAGCAGAATAGATAAAAAATAACGGCAGTGCTAAATAAGTCGGTGCCGGGTAGGTCAGCCAGCCAGTACGTCACTAAAAATAACTATTTTACAATTCGCGAAACTTTATTAAATTATAGTTATATTTAGTTTTTAAAGTTTTTTCCAATGATAAAAACTAAATAATTACTTAATATATAAGTTTATTTATATAATAGTACGTAAAAGACCACGTACGTAATTATAATCTCGTTAAATAAACTATTAGTTAATTTAAAATCGTTATCGGTTTTTTATTCTATTAATATAAAATATTTTTAACGATAAACTCGTTAAAGCTATATTATAAAGCTATTTCAGTTTAAAAAGCTTAATAATCGGACGAAACTTAAGTTTTATTTAAATAATTAAACAAAACATAGGTTTCGTTTTTAATTATTATATAATGCTTATTACATAGATCCGCTTATCATTTCTTTCGAATATATTTAAGAATAAATCTTTTTATAAATTCTTTCATAATTTGCGTAAACCGGAAATATAAAAAAGAAATAAAACAAAAACGCAAAATCGTGTTAATATATTTTTCGATAAACTGTTTTCTTTCGTTTTTCTTAACTCATAGTGACCGTATCATTATTGATCGGTTTAAGATAAACTTTATACGTATTTAAAAGGCAAAAAAGCAATAATTATAGTATTTATTTATTAATATATTTTTTTTTAAAAGTCTTAAAAAGAACATTAAATAAAGTATATATAAATTAAATTATCTCGTACGAACTATCTAATTATATGCTTTTTATACGGGCTATTCGATGTGTATAATAATTACTTAGGTTGGCTATTTTTTATTTAACGTATGTAATAAATATTTACGTCGGTTATCCGATAGTTGATTTATTCTTGCTTATATAAAGCGAATGCTTTTTTATAGTAAATGAAATTCCTTTTAAGTAATAGTGGTATACTATTAAAGCCGTAATGAATATATTAATTAAGCTTTACGGCAAATAATAAAAGCTTGTTTTTTATTAATCGCATAAGCTAATAAACCTAGAAACAAAGTAAGCAATAAAGTAATAAAACTGCTTATACTCGTAAAATTATATAAGTATTGAGAGCAATAGTTTAAAAATATTGCTAAAGTATTAACCGTTTATATAAACTATATAGCTTTGAAAAAAGTCGTTGTTCTTTTAGTAGAATATATTTAAAGTAAACTAGCGAGTTAAATGTATAAATTTTTACCATTTAATCCTATAGTTAAATACCGCCTTAATATAGTAAATCCTATTAACGGTTTATTGTATAAACAAAACTATATATTAAAAAGAACTAACTATAATAACGTATTAATAAATTTAACGAAGGAGCTGCGGTTATAAAACGAATTGATAATAACAAATAAACTAAAAAATAAAATGCTTATCAATAGTATGTTATTAAGTTATAAGCGGTATTTAATCGGTAGATATATATATATATATATAATATACTAATTACGTATATTATAAATCGTAATTATTGTTTATTAATGTATAAAAAAATAAATGCTCTTTTAGTTTTTATAATACCGGATTAAAATATAACCGGAAAGTAAGCGGTAATTGAAATATATAAGAAAACTGCTTTTTAAAACATTATGTTAGAAAATTTTTATCGGCGTATTTAAAACATTTAATATTAAAACTATAATATCGTTAAATTATTAACCATAGCTTATTAACCTTTTAGTATAGAAAAGAATATTATTTAAATAAAAAAAAGTATTAATATTTCGCGGCGAGCTAGTAATCCCAATAAGAAAGCAGTTAAAAAAACATATTTTTAGTATTACGATATTTTTAAAACAAAGCATTTAGTCGAAAATAAACCGGCAAACTGTTTTTGCAACAGATTCTATTAAAACGGTATAAAACTTAACTATTAACAGATATACCGGTTAATATATAACATATAATAAGGCTAAAATTCCGAAATATAAACTATATAACGACTTAAAGTTATTATTAATACTAAAAAAGCTTTTTTAAAACATTAGCTTAAATGTTTTTATATAGGTGTTATTTTATTTAAAAAAAATAATATCGCTTATAACGCTATTTTTATGATTATTATCCGTTTTATAAACCTAGTTTTATTTAATCTTATAATAAAAAACATGAATATTATAAATTTCGTAAAAATTATATATTAAAAAACAAAATACCGATTTAAGTTAAATAAAAAAATCGTAAGCTATAAAAACAAGCTTATTACTAGTTGATTTTAATAAGATTTTTACGAAGAAAAAATAGCACGTTAGTTATTTATAATATAGTATTTTTGAAAAAACAGTTAAACTAAGCAAAGACATTAGTTATTTAAAAGTTATATACGTAATTATAACTTAATAAAGCTTAATCAATAGGTTTAAATATTTATAAAAATAAAGTTTTTTTATAATGACTTAATTTATATGACGACCGGCTATTTGTTATTCGAAGTTTTATATCATAATTACTTAAGTATAATTAAATACGTAGTAAACGTTTAAAACCAAAGGTTTAAAAAAACGACTCTTAAAACTTTAGAAAAAAAGGCGATTATTTATAACGTATTAAGATAAAACAGCCAATTTATAATGATATACGAAAATAAACAATATGTTTTGAAAAGATTCCTTTAAAAAAAAAAAAAAACTGGTTAGTTTTTTAATAAACTATTTGCGATTTAAGCACGGCCGCAAATTAGCGTTAACTTATATTTTAATTAAAGTTATATATAATATAAAACGATTAACGTGTTAAATAAAAACATAGCCGAATATATAACGTGTTTTTAATATTTTTTTTCTAGAAACATAAAGCTAAGTTAACGTTACCGACTTTTTTCCCGCTAATAAGTAAAAAGAAACTAGAAAATAAGAAATATTATTAAATATAAAAATAAATAAGGTTAAAAAATATTTTACAAGATTAAAAAACTAGTTAATAAAATATAGTATATAAAAGCTTATTAACTATTTTATAAATATAAAATATATATTAACACGATATATTACGAAGTAAAAAAAGCGTTATATTAAATAAAATAAGGTAATCTTTCGTTAAGGAAAACGATTATTAATTATTAACTAATTACTATAATATAAAAAAGATTAACACCTTAAATTTAAAACTTTAAATATGTTCTATTTACAAACTAGAACTATAGCGAGTAAAAAATAAATATACGGCTATTAAACGTTGTTTTAATAAAGAAAACAAATAATAAAAAACTACCGGTAATAAAGCTTAAAGCTATATATATATTTAATATATGGAACAGAAAAAACGACTTAAAAACCGAGAACATTAGATTAAAATAACGGTAAATTATTAACAAATTAATAGTAATAATGATAAAAGCGACAAATAATAAGTTTTAGTTTCTTTAAACTAGCGAGCTCGTTAAGCCTTAATTAGCCGTTATTGGTTTTTAAACTTAAAAAAACGGAAATAGTTTTAACGGATTTAATTATACAACGTTAATTACCGACTTTTTTTGTTTTTATTTTAATAAATGTTTAAAAACGTTAAAACCGTTAAATTGATTAGGGTTAAAATTAAACTCGGAAAAATAAACTATATAAGCAAACTTAAAAATCTTTTTAAAGTTTTTAAACCCGCTAAAACTATTACGAAATTACCGAGTTTTTTAAAATTCAAACTTATTAAACGTTTCAAATTCGAGTTAAAATTTGCTTTTATTTTTAAACGGAGTTTTTTACTTCGCTTAATGCCGCTTTGTTAATAAATCGCCGTTTAAAGCCGAATAACGGCGTTTAGCCTTGTGATTTAAAGTACGAGCGAAACCCCTTTAAAAGCACGCGTTATAATAACGGCAATAAACGCGAGTTCGTTACTATTGTTTTAGACTTTATTATAAATATAAATAAACTTAACAACGTTTTAACACGTATATTTAAATCGTTATTTTATAGGTTTTTTTTCATTAAAAAAGTAGTAAAGTTATAAATAAAACGTTAAAAACAATAATAAAGATTACTAAATACGCGGGTTTATAAGTCGTACTTTAATTATATATTAGCAAACTGTTATAAAGATTTTACTTTAGTAATCTTTTTTTAATTATATATACGTTAAATAATTAGCCCAAATAATTAAAACTTTTTTTTAAAAAAAAAAAGATTCTTTATTAACTTAATATTTAGCGATAAAATAGCGATCTAGCGTTAAAACGCTGACTTTAAAATCAAAATATTCAGTTTTTTTAAATTTATATATATATATACGGGTATATCTAGCTTTAGCGATTTCTATTATTTTATAAAGTGCGCCGTAAATTTTGTTGAAACATATAAACAGCAAGCAATTAAGTATTATAATAATTTAGCGAATTTTAATTAAGTTATTTTTATATTCGCTTTTAAGCAATTTATTAATAGCGTTTTTTGTTTTTTTAAAAAATTCTGTTTTTAAATTATAGTTTTTAAATACTTTTAAAAAATTTAATCCTAATAATAAAATCGGGCCGGCCGTAACGACTTTTTTTTTCGGCGTTTTGTATACGGGTTTATTGAAATGATTAATAAGCTCGTATTATTTGCGATATTTTAAATTTTAGCTCGTTAATTTAGTTTTGCTTTTTTTATTAACGTCGGGGATTTTTTTATTTTTTGCTATTAATTACTAATTAGCGGAAAAGCTAAATATTTAAAACAAATAAACGGTCAGTAAAATAAAACTTAATATATTTTATATATTACGGTAATAATAACGTATTTAACGTAGTTTAAACTTAGCGCGCGTTTTTTATACTAGTATTTTTAATTTTAGGCGATTGTTTTATATCGTTTTAAAAATATAATAAATATTATTTTTAAGTTTTAAGTAAGAAAATATATTTAAAAATATACTAGTAGCAAGTTTTATGCTATTATGGCCTAAATATGACCAATATTTTAACTTTATAACATATATAAGCAATAACAATCTATAATAGTACTATTATTTACCGTAAATAATTAACATTTATTTATAAAGTAAAAAAATAAAAATAAAAGCGATAGAAAGGAAAAAAATTAAATATATAAAGGGAAGAAAATATAAAAAAAAAGATATAAAAATATAAAAACGAGGTTTAAAAATATAAAAATAAAATAAAGGCAAAAAGTTATTAAAATTATAAAAAAAAACGAAGTTTTATTTATAAACAAAAGCACTTATAGCTTTTAAGCTTTTTTAAATATTTATACCTTTTTTGTTTTTTTATTCTTACTTATATAAAAAAGCAATTAAAAATATTACTTATTTCTTTATTTAGTTATTATATATAGGTCGTTTTTTTAAAGTAAAAAAAATATTTATAAAGTTATTCGGTTTTTTTTATTTATAGCAAATAAATATATTATTTAAACTTTATTAACAATAATAATAAAGTCGCGATTAACTTTTTAGCTATATAATGTTTTAAAAAACTCGAAAGTTTATTTTTACCTTTTTTATTCTATATATTTTATTATATAATTTTATTTTATTGCAAAAAAAATATTTACTATAAATAAAGCTGCAAAATTACTTTTTATTATTTAAACCTAACGAAAAAAAGTTTAAGATTTAAATAATGTTATAAAATAAATATTAAATCTAAAACCTGCTATTTATTAATATTTTAAAAACAACTTTTCTTTTTTTATATTTTACTTAAATACTCCGACTTTTCAGTCGTACTTTTTTTTATATTTATTATTATCCCTTTTACGACAAAAATAAACAAACTAAAGCAAATATTAATCCTAATTATTATATTTTTATTTTTATAATAAATATTACGAACGTAATAAATATACTTAAAAAATAACAATATTATAACTATTAGCAAAAACGGGTTGCCTATAATATTTAAAAGTAAATAGCAATATTTCCCGATTTAAATTTAATGCTATTTTGTTATAAATTTTAAAACTAAATAAATTTTTTATTCCTTTTTAAACTATTAAATAAATAGGCTTTTTTTTATATTTTCTACGTTTTATAAAATAACTTATTATTATTAAACAAATTTATTATATTTTTAAAAGACTTCACTCTATCGTTAATAAATACCTACTTTATAACCTTTAAACTAAAGCAAAATAACTTCGTTAAGCTTTGTTTTTAATAAATTCAATCTTTAATATTGTTTATATTAAAAATGCCTTTATTTTTTATACTCGCAATCGAATAAAACTTTTTATAATACTATTAACGTTTTAACTTTTTATACGCTATTTACCCATATTAATAAAGCTATTTTTTGGCTATTTATTGCGTTAAAAAAGCTTAGTTTATTATAAATATATTTTTATATATTAATAAAACTAATATTTTAATTAAAAACATTATAAGCGAAAATGTTTTTTAACCAATATTTTGCCTTATTTTATAATAAAGCTAATTATTTATACGCTATTATTAAAATTAATTAAAATCTTAAATAAGCCCTACACTTTTTTTTTTATAAAACGAATATTTTAATAATCCCTACGATAAAAAATCAAAAAATCTAGTCGTTAATATCTTTTAAATAAAGTAAAACTGCATACTTTATTATTATTTGCAACGATTTAATAGTATTTTTACTAATTATATTTATATTATTTATAAAGCTAAAATTATACGTATCGCTATTATTAACCGAAACGTATTCGATCGAATAATATTTATATTTTATAATAAAGCATTTATTTTATTAATCGCTTTAAATAGTTAAAAAGCTTACTAACTAGCCGTCCTTTTATATTTAATATAATATCTGTTTTAAAAATCGCTATTTACGGATAAAGGATATTTACGAAAAAGTATTTTCGTTATTTCGTAAAATTAACGTTTTAAGCGATATAATAAGCGGCTAATATAATTACGGAATAATAATATAATATTACCTTATAAATAAAATGCTTTAAGTATTTTTTATAATAGTTAAAATATATTCTTATAAATAAAAGTTTTATAGTTTAAAAAAATACGTTTTATTTTTTACTTTAAACAATATTTAATACTTAAATTAAAACGCGTTATACCTTTATAAATATAGCGTCGTATTTATTTTTATAAAAAATATCAATAATTAAAAAACCGGGATTCTAGTAAAAAGCATAATTTATATTTGCTAATTAAGTATTATTAAATATATAAATCACTACTATTTAAAATATAAATTAAAAAAAATATCGTAAACGTTAGTAGTTTAAGTACTAAAGATACGTTAAAGCATTAAATAAAAACTAGGTCTAATATATATCGTAAGTATTATTAATAAAAAAATTTAATATAAATTAAAGCATTAAATACAAACCTAGTTAAAAAAATATCGTAAATATTATTGCCGATAGCTATTAAAGTAAATTAAAACATTTAATAATAATGCCGTAAACAGTTTGTTATAACTATTACTATAAAAGATATTAAAAATATACTAAAGCATTTAACAATAGTATTATAAATAAAGTGTCGTAACCATTATTATTAAAGTATTAAAAATATATTAAAATAACAAATCGATTATTAATAAAATTTTATCGCATTATTTAACGTTAATTAAAATAGAATAACTTAAAATTGCGGTTTATAGTTGGCCTTAAATAAAATATCTCTTTATCGTTACCTTTTTAAGTTAATATATTAAAATCGGTTTATATATAAAGTCGAAACCCGATATTTTTAATTAAATAAAATCTATTATATTTACTATATTCGATTATCTCGGTTAACCCGCCGGGTTAAATAAGCTTTTAACCCTGGTGGGCTAATTAAAAAAAAATATCGGTTATATTAAAGTTAAAAATTACCGCCTTTAACAAAAAGCGTTAGCTTTTTTAGTACTATAAAGTAAAAAATGCGAACGTAATAAAACCTAAAAAGTATTTTTAATATAAACCGTAAAAATTAATACGAAAAATAATATACTTTAAAACGTAATTAATAGAACCTTAAAAGGCTTTTTTAATATAAATAAATAATTTTAATGCAAAAATAGTATATTTTAAAACGTAATTAATAAAACCTTATAATAAAAAGGCTAAAGTATAAAAACGCACGTAATATTATTAGCTTCGGAATTTAGCCATTTTTAACAATATTTGTTAATATCTTTTAGTTTTTTCTAATAAATAATAAAAAATAAATCTACTTAATAATTATAAAATGTAGTAATATTAAACAGTTTTATTTAATAAACCGGATAAAGCGAGCTTTTATTTTATTTAATAAATACTTAAAACGTGCTTTATAACCGACCGGAAAATACCGTTTAAAAAGCAAAAAAAATTTACAATTTAGCCGGGTTTTTTTTATAAATATTTACTAAAATACGTTTTACGTTATTATATTAAATAGAACGGCTATATTGAAAAATTAATAACTGTTTAATTTAAAATCTATAGAAATATTTATAATTACTACGAACTATTTTTATATATTTTATATATTGTTTATTTTTTTAATATGCTTTTTTAGATGTTTAAGCTTTTTTAATAACTTATCATTTAAATCGGATTTTAATATGTCAATTTTATTAAAAACAAACGATTTGCTATAATTAATTAATAATGCCTAATTATAAAGATTAAATAAATTTAAAGTTTATTATAAAAATTTCGGCGTTATATAAATAAATTTGCTTTTTAATACTATAATTTTGATATATCCGGATTAATACTTAAAGTACTTTTAAAGCTTATATATTAAACTTAATAGAAAAAATTAAAATATCCTTTAACGAAAACGGCCGTATATTATTTTAAGGCGTATTCGCTATTAAGCTTGCTAGTTATATTTAAAACTCCGACTTTAAATTCAATATAACTAGTAGCTTTTTTAAATTTTTTTATAATTAGTTTAACTTATTTTAAAGGTTTTTTTTGTATTATTTAAATAATATTAACTTTATACGATGTTTTTTATATTTAAGGCTTTTATAGGCTATTTTTATTACTTATATATCTTTATTTTAGCATATTAATAAAACTATAGTTTTATACAATTTCTATAAGCAATCAGCGAGAATAAAAGCTAAAATAAGTTTTTAACAATCGTATATTCATTTTATATAAATTAAACGTAATAACAACGCAAAATATACTAGCAAATAATCAAAAGCATTTAACGAAAAGTTTTAATACGCTTAATATTCTAATAAAACAATTATTATTATATAAAACAATTCGATTTATTTTATATTTAAAACTACGTTATTATATATTTTTAAATAATAGCTATTTGCAATATATTTTGATTATACGTAAAAACTAATTATATCGGTAAACATATAATCACCGGGAAGTATTTTTGCAATTATGCCTAGTAATATGGAATAAATTACCTAAAAATCCCTTAAACTGCTCAAAAAATCGACCTAAACATGTTAAAAAAAATAACGATGTTTTAAAACTTAACTTTTTTAAGCTGCCAAAAAAAGTCAATTTAAATATATTTAAAAAAAAATAGCGATATTTTAAGGCCTAATTTTGCTATTAGATAAATAACTTAACGAATCTATAACTTTAAACATCGTTTTTAAAGGTTTTATAACCGGTATAAAAAGCGCTTACGTAGTCGAATTGCTTAGTATTTTTTAAATGCTTAATTTCTTTTATAATACTTATAATTTGTTTTAGTTTGTTTTTATAAAACTTAAATTTTTTTTCTATCTGTTGCTATATTTTTCTATCTGTTGCTATATTTTTCTTTTTTGCTTTACTAAAATAAAAACTCGATAACTCAGAGCTTAATATTAATCTACAGCTTAACGAAAAATAAAGAAAATATTTTAAATTAAATGCTTTATTATTATCGCGTTTTTTATAGCCAATATATATATTATTAGCTATGCTTTAAAAATGGCAAAACATTAAGTTTATAACGGTAAAAAATATAAACTAATATAAATTAAACGGTCCGAAAAATAAAAACCTTAAAAGGTATTAAAGATTAAACCTTAAATAGTAAAAAGTATAAGCTAATATAAGTTAAACAGTTTAAAAAGTAAAACGTTATTAAATATTAAGCCTTAAGTAGTAAAAAGCATAAACTAATATAAATTAAACAGTTTAAAAGGTAAAAAGTTTCTAAAGATTAAACCTTAAATAATAAAAGGTATAAATTAATATAGTCTCAGACGTAAAAAGTTATTAAAGATTAAATCTTAAACAGTAAAAAGTATAAGCTTATATAAATTAAATAATCCGAGAAATAAAAAAAAACAAGCTATTTTATTAATAAAATATAAACTTATAAAAAGTTTTAAACTGTTTATTATAGGTTTAAATGGTTTTAAGGAATTATATAAACGGCGGTAAATTATAGCGCTTATATATATATTATTTATTACGCGTACGAAAAAAACGAGCAATAGCATTAATTATAATAAAATCTTAAACAAATGTTATATAATTTAACGAGCTTTAACGATTAAGTAAATAAAGTATTAAACCGTAAAAACTTTTTACTTTATAATTAATATTATATAAAAAATAAATATTTAAAAACGTATATAGTAATAAACTTTATAAAAACTTTAGTAATAAACTTTATATAAACTTTAATAATAAACTTTATATAAACTTTAATAAATTATATTTTTTTAATGCAAGTTTTATATATAAGCGATTGTTTTAATTCTTATAAACATTATTATTATAGTTTTAATAGCTAATATATATATTTTTATTCCGCAAATTTTATAAATCTACTTATAATTAGCTTTATTATTTATAGATAATAAGTAATAAAAAAAACGTATTTAACAGTTAATATTCGCTTTAAACCGACGAAAAATCTAAAGTTTACGTTTTATTATTTTTATTAATGTTTTAAATAACCTGTCTTCGTTTTTATAAATAAGCAAAAACCCGGAATTTCGTTTAAATGTTTTTAATAGAAATAATCCGGTAATTTTAAAACGTATTATAATTATATAGCTATTTTGTTTTTTTGAAAATAAATTTTCGATCGTATTTGTTTTTTTTAAAATTTATTTAATTTTTAAAAGTTTTTTATAATTTACTTTATATTTAAAATAAATATAAAGCGTTATATAAATACTTATAGTTATTAGCGATATTTTAATAATTCGGCTATTTTACGTATATTTATACTATTTATAAATACTTTTTAATAAACCTTTAAAATTTAAATAGTTTTTAATAAACGGTATTATAGTCGTAAACTTTATAATTTCAAAATTACGCGTAAAACATGCCTAAATAAACAAATTATTACGTAAGGTTTTAAAGAATTAAGCTTATTTAAGGTTTTTTAGCTAATTTTTTTACTATTTTACGTAAATCTAATAAATAATAAGCTTTCCGAATATAAAACTATTAATAATTAATATATTTAAATAACTTCTAAAAAACCGGTGCTTTTAAACATTATAAATGTTTAGATATCGCTTTTTAATTAAAAGGCGAATTTATTTAAATCGCGTATTGGCGAAATATAAAGAAATATAATTTATAATAATATTATAATTTTTTTTTAAACGTCGTAAATAGGCCTTATACGTAAAAACCTTTAATTTTTTAAAATATAAGCG
Organism: Xylariaceae sp. FL1019; assembly: GCA_022578705.1. Classification (NCBI taxonomy): domain Eukaryota; kingdom Fungi; phylum Ascomycota; class Sordariomycetes; order Xylariales; family Xylariaceae; species Xylariaceae sp. FL1019. The sequence goes on along the minus strand of MU391980.1, from coordinate 149,454 downwards.
TAAAAATTTAAACCATTTTTCGATAGTTTTTATAAAAAAAAACGCGTTTATTTTAATAATATAAGTTTAATATAAATTAAAAAAGGTTATTAAAAGTTCTATAAAAACAGTATATAATTTCCGAATTAAAAAACCGACTAATATCGATACTTTAATTATTATTATTAATGCTTTTAATTGATTTTTTAATTTTAACGGCGGTTACGCGCGTTTTATTTAAAATCGAAAAATTAACTACGCCCGTTTTACTTTCGGCTATTTCTATAAATAATATTATCGAAAAAATCGTCGTTTTTATTAAATAAACTTTTTGTTTTTAAAATAATACCGCTAATAATAGCAGTTCTTATAATAAAAGCTATTATTATTACGTTTATAAAAATATAACGTATTTAAATAGTTAATAACGCCGGTTAAGCCGGTTAAAAAAATAAACAAAACTTAGCAAATACTAATAATATAACCGTATAAAAACAAAGTATAAAAATAAAAAATAAAAAAATATTAAAGTTATAATATAGTGTTAAAATTATTTTTATTTATACGTTAAGTATTTAATAAAATTAAGGCTTTTATTAAAACTATTACTAGTTAATAGCAATTTTCATATTATTATATATTAGCTTTTTAATTAAATACACTTTGTTTAGCTAAAACTTATACTTAGTTAATTATTTCTTAACCGACGTTCAATTATTAATATACGACCTTTTTTAGCCATATATATTAAAAAGCTATTAAATATAATAAATTAAAATAAATCGGAATTTGTTTTTAAACGCCGGTAAAAATCTAAACCAATTTTTATTTCCGCCGGCGAAACGATTAAACTTGCCTTTAATATTTAATAATAATATTTACAATAATACCGAAAATTCGCCTTAATTATTTAAGCCAATAACGCTTAAAAAGCATTTGGATTTACGGCAAAAATTTTTAGCTCGGGTATTTTTTAAATATATTTAATTAAGAAAAAGATAACCAATTCCTTAACGCCGAATGTTTTATTTATTACCGTTTATTATATTTAATACTTATCGTAAAATATTATTCGATGTTTTCGATAAAAAAGCGGCGGTGTTTTTATTGTTTATAAATACCGCAAACGAATATAAAAATTAAAAAAAAAAGGAAAATATAAAATATTAATACTAATGCTATTAATATAAATAATAATGCTATTAAATTAATTACGACCGTAATTTAAAAGCCGATTAAACCGGAGATATCATTAATTAAAAACCACTAAAACTATTAAAACTATTAAGCTAAAAAAAACGATATATTAAAATTCCTTAATTTCGGTATATTTTAAACCGATTTTAGATTTGCCGTTTTTTTATTTTAGACTAAAATCTTACGTAAATGATAACTAATTTTATAAAAAATTGTTAAAACTTTATTTAATTACGAATTAAAAGCGTTATTAATATATAAAAAACTTTAATAAACAAATTTAATAAACAAATTTTAAAACTAAAGGTTTATAAATATAATATAAATATCGATATACGAAAATTGCTTATAAAAACAAATACTATTAAAAAAATAATCTAAATTAATATTAAAAATATTCTTTTTAAGATTTTTTATAGTAAAACATTTAAAAAGTATATATATAAGAATATAATATAGTTATATAACGAAATTATAGAGTTGTAGCACTTTTACGCTTAAAAAACAAATATTAAAACAACGTTAAGGAATTTTTTTTACTATTTAAATAAAGCCGTAATATTTTTATCCGATTTTATAAAATATAAATATTCCGATTTAAAGTATAATTTATATTTGCGAAATATTTTATGATTTAGCAAAATTATTTAATACAGAACGGACTATATATTAAAAACAAAAAAAAATTAAAGCTATAAATTCGGCGATTGTTTTTTTATAACCGTTTATTAAGTTTTTAAAATTTAGCAAATTAATTTAAAACTATATTAATTAAAAAATACTTTTTAAAAAAGCTAATAAAACCTAAAAAAAACTGCTTTTTATTAAATATTCGAAATTAAAATTGCTTACTTTTTACGTTAAATAATACTTTATTGATATTAATATTTATTATAATTATTAAACTATTAACAATATCAGCTTTTACTCCGGTATATTATATAAATTCATTATTAGATTTATCTTTAATAATAAAAACAATAAATATTAAACGATTTAATTATTAAATCTTTTTTATAAAAAATTTAAAATTCGGATATATAAAAAAAAATTATCTGATTAAAAATTTTACTAATTTTAACGTAATATTATTTCCGTAATATATATAAATTAATATTTAAATTTTATATTTTTTTTTATTTTATTTAAATGTTTTAATCAATAAATAAACTATTATTATACCGATTATTTTAATATTATTTATTGCTAATCATTTAAACGCGATTATAAAACTTTAAAACCTAAACGATTTAAACCGAAAATATATATTTCCGGTAAGGAATAAAAACAAATATATATTTGCTTTTATATTTTACTTTATTAAAAATCTTTTTTAATAAAATAAGCTCGCCGATAACGTTATTTATAACGAAAAGAAAAGTTATCGCTGTTATTTTATCGATTTTAGTATTTAAGCTAATTTTAAATATAATATAACGAATTTTTATTAATATAAATTTTATATAGCGTTTATTTATATTTATATTATAACTAATTCGAAAACGGCTAAAATTAATAAATTTTAAAAAAATAGGCGTTTTTAAGAATAACGCTTTCGTAAAAACAATATAAAAGTTTACCCTAGCTTTAAATATTATTAAAGCGCGTTCTACTAACGCGGCGTATTTTAAATTTACAAATTTAATAAAAAATATTTATTAAATATTTATAAAAAGAATCCTAACCGGATTAAATTAAACCGCGTTTTATTGAATTTTTTTTAATTTTTTTTAACTTATTATTAAATTTAGTTTTTTTAGTTTTATTTAAACTCGTAACAAATAATAAAATATAATTAAGCTTTTATTTTTACCCTAGTCGTATTACGTTATAAACTCGCTGCTTTTTATATAAAACTTAATTACGTTAAAGCCTTTAAATACGTTTAGTTTTTTTTTCTATATTAGTTTAAACTCGTTAATAATAAAGTATATCGTTTTAGCATTTTAATATATTGCTTATTTTAATTTTTTTATTTACGGTCGGAAATCTTTTTTTTATTACGTAAGGCCTTTAATGTAATTATTATTAAAGGCCGAAAATTAGTACAATTACTCTTTTATATCGCGGCGGTTATATCGCGAAAAAAAAAAAACTTAGTAAATAGTAAAAATATCGGCGTTAATATAAAGCTTGATAAAATAAACGCTGCTTTTAATCGGAGTATTATTTTTAATATTAATGCAAAAAAATCGACGTAATTAAATTTATAAAAGCAAAAAAACCTAAAAACTATTTAAAGTTAAAAGCTTTATTAAATATTTACTAAAGCTTTTATTTATAAAAGGTCATTTAAAAATATAGCTTTACTCGTAATATTTTTACTTTATTAAAAAAACAAAATATAAATAAATTCGGTTATTGTTTTAATACCCCGTAAGTTTAATACTAATAATATTTTATAAAAAATACAAACTAAATATCCTATATACTAATTTTAATAATATAGCTTTTATATTAATAAAAGAAAAACCTAAAAATGTCTATAGTTTTAAGGTTTAATAGCGTATTTAAAAAATCGAGTTTTAAAATTTATAAAACCTATATATATATTGATAAATATTACCTTTTTTAAAAAAAATAATTAAATCGTAAAGTCGAAACAATAATAATCTAAAAACCTTATAGTTTATAATTAAAAGCGATATTAAATACCGTTTATCTTTACATTTTAATCGTATTAAATTTAAAATTATAAAAGCCGTAAAAAATAACTTTTTATAAGTTTTACACCTAAACCGAATTAACGTAAATAGTTCTTTTTTAAATTTATTACATAAAGCGTATAATAATAATTATAAGTTTTTTTTATAATTATTTTTAGCTTAATATTATTTATATAAAGCAAAAAAATGTTTTTTGAATTACGTAGGTTATTTTTGCTTGATATTATTAATTTATATTAATATTTAATAAAAACGACTATTTTCGTTATTTTATAATTAGCAATTATATTTTTACTTAAAAAAGTTAAATACGATTTAAAAACTTATTTATATATTGTTTTTTTTCGTAATATTGCGTATTTTTTATCGTTATTTATTTTAAAACCTATAATAAAAACAGTTAAAAAAATCCCTTCTTTTAAGTCTTGGTTTATAAAATAAACTAAAAGTAAAATATTATTAAATTAGTTTTATTATACGTAAACTAATATTAAATAACAAAATCGCTTATAAATATAATTTTTAACGTATTTTTTAATCTTTATTTTTTTAAACAGTATTGAATTATTTTTAACTATTATATTTACCGATAAAAGTATTATTAATTTTATAATATATTATAACGATATATAATATTTATTAAAATAATTAGTTTTTAATTTTCGTTTTATTTATTTTATTAAAACTTTTTTAAATTATTAAAAAATTAAAACATCGTATAAAATATATAGTTTAAAACTCGATATTTCTTTTTATTTACGGCTATTTATTAGCGACACTTTTTATTTTTAAATTATATTAAACGTTTATTATAGTTTATTAATTCGCTTTTAAAAATAATTAAATTAAAATAATAGCGGTCATTATATTAATTAAATTTTACCGACCGGTTAGTTTATAAAAACGAATATAAAAGCCTTAATTAAAATCGCCTTTTATATTTTTATTAATATATATAAATAAGCGTTGAAAAAATATATAAAAAAACAGTTTATTTATTGCTTTTTTCGGAACTTTTTACTTTTATTATACTTTATATTAAAATAATATCTTACCCGGTTTGTTTTACGATATTTCTTTTATGCCTTAAAATCTTAATTAAAATTTAATTATTTCTACGGCTAGTTTTACTATATTGTCTAAATACTTAACCGTTATAGTAAAAATGTTTTTATAATATATTAAACTTTATAAAATCTACGAATTTAATTTTTAATATAAACAATATTTAGCCTTTAAACTAAAACGCTCGAATAATTTTACTAATTAAACTTTAGCTTCTAATCCCTTAATTTTTTAAAAGCATTTTAAATTATAAACTTGCCTAATTTAATAAATTTTTAGTTTGCCGATAAATATATTAAACCTAATTAAATTATAAAGAAATAATATTTAATTATTTTTATAGATCTATATTTTATATATAAAAACATTAAGCCTTATATATTAACCGAAGAACAAAACCTAATTAATTTTACGCAATTTTAATTCATATATAAAAATATTAGCTATAATAAACTAAACGGAAATAATATATTAATATATTTTATATCATTATTTAATAATAGTTCTATATTTAATATCGTTAATTTAAACTTTATTATTATTATAATCTCGTTTAAAATAATAAAGGCTATTTAATATATAAAGTGATTTGCCCGAATTTCTTTATAAATATATCGGGCATAATAAATATAATAAAAATAACCAGATTTTTAAAACGTTAATTAAGGTTTTTTTACAAATATATCGGGCATAATAAATATAATAAATATAGCTAAACTATAAATTAAATATTTTACCCGTATACTTAATCCGGTAAATATAATAAAAGTAATAACTAATAAAGCATTAATTAAGATTTTTTTCATTTAATTATTTAATGCGGTAAATATAATAAGCGTAATTAAATAAAAAAGCACAAAATTAAAAAATTTTCATTTAACTATTTAATGCGGTAAATATAATAGGCGTAATTAAACAAAAAAGCATAAAATTAGAATCTTTTTATTTAATTGTTTAATATAATAAATATAATAGGCGTGATTAAATAAAAAAGCATAAAATCAGATTTTTTTCACTTAACTGTTTAATACGGTAAATATAGTGGGCGTAAACAAATTAAAAAGCATAGAATTAGATTTTTTTCACTTAATTGTTTAGTGAAATAAATATAATAGGCGTAAATAAATAAAAAAGTATAAAATTAAATGTTTTTTACTTAATTGTTTAATAAAATAAATTTAATAAATTCGGCTAATTAATAAAACATTAAATAAGTTCGTATTTGCTTAATTATTAAGTATAATAAATATATTAAACGCGGTTAGCTTATAAAGCATTTTATTAATATTTACTATACACGTTTTTAAAATATAAGTAAAAAATAAGGATTTTATATAGTAAAACGTATAATAAGCTTATATAATATTTAACGCTTTTATATATTTAACGTAACGATTAACTGGTTTATAAAATATAAATATTTTAATAGCGTTATTATACGGAATATTATAAATAAATATCCTTTATTTAATAAAATATATATTGTTTTAAACTTTAATTAAAATTGCTTAATATTAAAAATCTCGCTTATATATATTATAAGCTTTTTAATTTGGGTTTATTATTAATATAATAATCAGTAATTAAAATCAACTTAATAGTTTACCGAAATATTATTATAAATATTAAATATAAACCTACGTAAAAGTTTATTCGTAAATATAAACTTTTAGCTATTTTTTTTAAAATTTATAAAATTATTCGGATATTATAAATTGCTAATTATAATGATATAAACTTTATAGCTAAAAAAAAAGCTAATTTACCGAGCTTATATAAAAATTTATATAGTTAAATATTAATACTAATAAACTTTGCTTTTTTTTAGATCTAAATTAGCGACGATAAAAAACTTTTAAGTATTATTACGTTTTTATATAAAGCAAGCAAAGTACGATAAAGATCTTAAAGCCTTATATATATTAAAGTTATATAACGTAGGGTTAAATTAGATTTTAGGTTTATTATTCGGTAGATATAAAAATATTATTTAAAGTAATAAAACTTATTTCTAAATAATTTTCATAAAAACTTTAAAGCTTTAAACTTTATTTTAAGCAAATTAAGAAAGGAATAAAAACAAAAACTTTTTTTAAAAATCGAACAAAAATAAAAACAAAAACTTAAAAACTTTTACGTTCGAACTATTTAAACGTTTAATAGCTTAAACTAATTTATATTAAAATATAATAAATATTAAGCCGGCTCGCTATTTTGAGCTTTATATTAATCATATTATAAAACAAATTATTATAGATTACGAAAAGTTTAATATTTTGATCGGCGTTAAAAAAGCAATAAGCATTAAAAAAACATCGCTTTTAAACGTTTTATTTAATTATTATAAACTACTGCCTTTTAATAATAAAAAGGCCGCTATTTTTAAAAATTGAATAAAAACAAAAACGAAAGTTGTTTTTTAAAATCGAATAAAAACGTTAACTTAAGTGTTTTTTTATAACAAAGCCGCTTAATTATAAACTTTATTTTAATATTTAAAAGTTTATTAATTTTAACGTTTTATCGTTAAACTTTATAATATATATAAAAGCTTTTATAATATTACGGAGTATTAATATGATAAATAGTTTTCATTATACGTAATTATATAATAGCTAGCTTTTTATAATATAAAACGTAGCCCGAAAATAATTAAAATTTTATAATATATTTAAATAAAAACGACGAAAATTAATAAAACCCAATTTAAAAATAATTAAACGGCCGTATTAAAACGTAATGGCTAAAAAGCAATTAACGCGCTTAAACTTTTAAATATTAATAAAAAATACATTTTAAGTTACGCGGCTTTTTGCTATATTTATTATATTAAAAATAACGATTAATATATATATATATATACGTTAGTTTACCGTCGATTAAAAGCGCTTTAAACTTCGATAATTCGTTATAGTTTTTAAGCTATAAACTATAAAAGTTATTTCATATATATTTAACGCTAATAGTTAAACTAAAATAAAATAGCCTTAATTAATTATATTTTAATAACCTTAATAGTAAATATAATTTTAATACTAATAATAACTTGTTTATTTATATTATATTATTTTAAACTAACGATAACCGCTATTATATTTCTTTAAAAAGGGTTAACAGTTATTTATATTATCGTTAAATAAGCTAATTACTAGTTAATAGCCGTCGTATATTTAAATAAGCCTTAAACTTTAAGCAAATATAATTAAAAATAAAAGCTTTTTAAAAACTAATAAATTATAGCGTTAACGTAAAGATTTTATATAATTACTTAAATAAATAATTAATAAACAAACATATAAATTTTAAAATTGTTAAATAAAAAAGATTTTTATTATTAATAGATTTTATTTGTAATAAAAACTTAAAAGTTCGATCGGTAAATAAAAATAACGACTATATTTTTATTTCGCCTATTTAGTTAATACTATAATATAATAGTCGTTATCTTAAATATAATAACTTAGTAAATCTTTTATTTTATAATAGTTAAAAAAAAAGCTAAAGTATTTATCGTAGTTGTAAAAAATATATAAAAAGTAAGTTTTCTGCTTTATAATAGCTAAAAAAAGCTAAAGCATTTATCGTAGTCGTAAAAAACATATAAAATACAAGTTTTTTACTTTACGATAGCTAAAAAAAACTAGGGTATTTATCGTAATTATAAAGAATATATTAAAGGCAAGCTTTATATTTTATTATTTACAAAAAAACTAAAACATTTATTATAGCCGTAAAAAATATATAAAAAGCAAGCTTTATATTTTATTATTTATAAAGAAAACTAAAGCATTTATCGTAATTATAGTATTATTAAATATTATAATATTTTATTTTATTTTCGTTTAATATTAGTTTAAATATTGTTTAATATGTTTAATTTAGTTAAATAATTTAACTTTAGTATTTACTAATATTAACTATAAGCATATTGTTTATAAATTAATAAAGTTTATTAAATAAGTCGTAAATAATATTTTACGGAAATATATAAACACTTAATGCTTTAAAAAAGAGCAGTTACGGTAGTTACCTAGCCACCTGGCATTGCCAGGTAGGTTGACGGATTAGATAGCAAATTAGATAAGGGACGTACCATAAGTGCTGCAACCTACTTGGCACCCTACTAGGCTTAGGCTTCCCTTTTTCACCTTAATATTATTATACGTATTAAAAGTTAATTTTAAAGCCTTGTTTTTATATATAGCCTTTATCGTAACTATATTAAAGTCTGTAGCCTTATTACGTCGGTAAGGTTATCGTTAAATTAATTTTAGCAGTATAGGTCGAAAACGCTAGTATTTTTAACCTTTTATTTAGTTTTAGTACTAGCTTTTTTAATAGGCTTTACTTAATGTCCGAAGCCTTGTTTTAACCCGTTATTATTTTAATTATTAGCTTTTTTTAATAGGCTAAGCGGCGGAGCTTTATTTCGTTTTTAGTCGACTATTACGATAGGCTTTTTTAAAGGGTCACTACCGAATACTTTAGTACGTTAATAAGGTTATCGTTATTTTATAGTACTAGCAAAAGCTTTAGTTATATAGCGCGCTAAATACTTTTAATAAGCTATCGCTTTTTTTAAATAGGCACTACTTTTAATTAAACCTTTTTACGGAATTACTTTTAATAGGCTATCGCTTCTTTAAAGTAGGCACTACTACTAAAAGCCTTATTACGGCAAGCATTTTCGAAAGCCTTAGTTACGTAGCGCGTTAAGCTACCGTTTCTGCAAGCCCTAATTACGTTAAGCACTCTTATTCTACTTTTCGTAAGCCTTTACCGTAAAGTATACAAGCTTTAACGAAGTTAGGCAAAAAAAAAAGCCTTATAGCCTAACGTTATAGGCACGGCAATCTAAACCCGATGTTTTAAAGTAATACACTAGACACGCTATTATTATTACACGTAACACCTAAAGTAGTCATTTTTATTACTACTTTAAAGGCTAATTTCGATTATTTTAAAACCGTTAGCTATTTAATAGCTATATTTAACGTTATTAGCACTTTTACGCAGTACGTTAAAACCCGTTAGCACTTAATAAAAAACCGACCTCGATTTTATCAAAGCTTTCGGTTATTTTAATAATTATTAAATTTAGCGTTAATGGCGAATTAAAGCTATTAATACTATTTAATATTAACTAGCATATTAACGCTAACGAAATTATTAATACTATTTATTTTACTACTAAGGCTAAGCCGTTAATAGTTATTCCGGTAACCCTATACTTTTAGTTAATTCGTTACCGAAATTAAATCAAATTAAAATCCTTTAGTTTATTAATAACTTTAATCTTATACCTATTATTACCCGATTCCGACGTACTTTAAGAACTTAAACAGTTATTTAGTACAGTAGTTAATACCTTTATATATTGGCTATAGCTTAAAAACCCGTTATTATAGTTATTAAAACAGCTAATAAAGTTACCGACGACGTTTCTAATACCTTTTATATAGCTAGTACATTTAATAGAAGTTATAATATAACGGATGCTTTAATACCGTAGGCCATAACGAATAAATAAATGGTTAAAATTTAACGTTATCGATAAAGAATTTGGCTAAATAAATAAAAATAGAAAAAAAGATAACCTAGTACTAATACGGCTCGAATAGCTAACCTATACTATTCGAAGCTAATATGCTAAAAAGCTTAAAATCGCGTTTTTAAGCTTAATTAATAGCACTTTAGGACTTAGTACTTTATTTCCAACGGGGGTAATTACAGTAATCACTTAGCTACCTAACATTATTAAATAAGTTAACGGATTAGATAGCAGATTAAATAAAAGACGTATTATAAATGCTACAACCCATTTAGCACCCTACTAGGCTTAGGCTTCCCTTTTTTACCTTAATAGTATCATACATACTAAGAGTTAACTCTGGAGCCCTGTCTTTATATACAGCCTTCATTGTGACTAGAGCAAAAAGAGTAGGATATTTAAATTATTACGGTACGAATAATATTTAAAACTAAACTAAATAAGTATATAACGAAATAAAAATTACGGTTTTTATTAATATATTAAATCTATTTAATAATAAAGCCTTAAAATCGTTAAAAATAGTCAAAAAATTTACTTATTTTACTAACGAAATAAAATAAATATCTATTACTTTAAAATAGCTATTTGTTAGTTATTATTAATTACGTATTTATTACTTATAAATTAATAGTAATAAAATTAAAAACGGGGAAAAACGTACTTTATAAACGATTTTTACTAGCCTTATATTTAAAGCATTAATAGCTATATATAAAATAAAACTTTTTTATTTAAAATTTTAATACCGTTTTCCGCTCATTATATCTTTTAAATTTAAATAATATTTTTGCTATTTTAAAATAAAATGCCGGTATTTTTAATTAATCGATAATGTACGAACTAATTTATAGATTTTATAAACGCGTAGGTTTAAAGTTTAATTTTTGCGCTTTATATAATAACGTATTAATTTTAAAGCAATTTGATTTTTATACGCTAGCTCGGCGTTATTCGATTTAAAGCGTTTTGTTTTATTAACTTAAAACTAAGCTTTTACGTTTATTTTTTTTTTATTTACTATCGCTTTTTTTGCTTTTATATATATCCGTATTAATAGAAATAGTTTTATATCTATAAAAACACTATTTATTTAATACTAACTACTTAGTAATAAGATTTACAATTACCGGGCTCCGCGGTATTTTTATAACATTCGGTCGTTTAATTATAATTATATAAGTGATTTTAATATCGCGTTATATTTGCTTTTATTTTATTACATTAAGCCTTATTATCTAGTAAAACCAGCTTTTTAAAGGCTTTTACGTTTAAGGCATTTAATTAAGCGTAGTATTAAGCTTTTATATAGATTTTATTAATAAGGTTTTATTATTTCGTATATTAAAACGTTTAATATATTTAATAAATACTAATATATTAACTTATTTAATATAACTAATTAGTAATTATCGGTTAGTAAAAATATAACCGGTTAGTTTTATAAAAAATCTAAAATAATCATATTTATAAAGTATTAATTATATTAATATATTGCTTATAAAAGCTTAAACGCAATAATAAAACAAAATACTAAATTAAATTATATAAAGTTATAATATATATCTTAAAACTTTTAGCCGACGAATATTTTATTTAAATTCTGCTAATTAATAGCACTTACGTTATAAATCGCTTTTTTATTAACTAATATAAATAGTTAAAATAAAGACCTCGCGTTTATCTTACGATAAAAAAAATTACATAATTAATATTTTAAAGCTATTAATATAAAACGGCTTATACGTTTATAAAAACAATTACTTTAATACGTTTTTTTATATAAACATTATAGTTATTTATTAATTAACTATTATCGACTAACTATAGTCGACTTATGCGTTTATAAAATTAGTATTTTAGTTAATATTTTTATTTAATCTTACGATATATTTATTAACTATTATCGATTATAGTCGATTTATACGTTTATAAAATAATTACTTTAGTTAATATTTTTATTTGATTTTATAATACGCCTACTAATAACTATCGATAGTAGTAGATTTTTATATATTCGTGAAATAATTACTTTAATTAATATTTTTATTCGATTTTACGATATATTTAAAAGTACTATATTAATTATCATCGATTATAACCGACTTTCGTATATTTGTAAAATAAATACTGCTATAAGTTTTTCGTTTTAATCGGATTTTAGTTTTAATCGGATTTTATAGTAATTGATATTAATTAATTGTTTTAAATTAATTTCGTATTTAAAACATTTTACTTTTTTAAGCTAAGAGCAAATTCTTTTTTTATTTTATCGGTAATATTACTAATTTTAATATTGCAAAATAAAATCAAAACATAATAACGTTATAATAAAGCGTGCGTTTTATTTATAAGTAAATAAACGTAAAGGTTGTCGGGAAATCTGTTCGGCGTTGTTTAATAGCATAATATAACGGTTAAAGGTTAATTAAATAAGCGTATTTTTATTATATATGCTTATGTTTATTATTTCAACGTTATGTTAGATTAGTAATTAGGTTATTGTTTTAGTAGCCGATTATAGCTTATAGCGCGAAAAATGGCCGTAATATAAAAATTAAACTTTAGTATTATATATTTGGTTTTTATCGAGTAACAATTTAAGCATTACTTTAATTCTGCGCTATATAATAAATATAATACGAAGTGTTTATAAGCTATAAAATGCTTACAAGCCGTAATAGCCGTTATTTATTCGTACATTAATTTTAGTTTAATACGTTTATAAGCTATAAAGCTTTTATTAACTATAGTAGCCGTAATTTGTTTATAAGCTAATTTTAGCCTAATACGCTTATAAGCTATAATATATTTACAAGCTATAATAATCGTTATAGGCCGAAAATGATACTTAAATATAATAATTACTATTATAATTTATTTTAATATTTATTAAATATATGTTTATATTTATTGCAATATTTGACTTATTAACGGAACTGTATTAATATAACCGTATTTTATAATTTCGTTTAAATACTACTTCGATAACTATTATTAATTTCGCGCTGTTATAATTTTAGCGCGTAAATTAAAATCGGCCGTAATATAACTCGCTTTCGATATAAAAATAATATTATTACAGTCGCGACTATTAAAGTTTAGCGGTAAAAAAATAAATAACTAATACTAGTAATATAATAGTATTTAAAACAGTAAAATCTTTTATATAATAACTAAAGTAAAATTTATACGTTTTTATACTTATTTAAACTGATTTAATGCTTATTAATTTAACTTTAATCTACGACTTATTATACGCGCTATCGGTTAAAATAATAACGGCATAAAAAAGATATTAGATCGGAATTAATAAATAATAACAAATATCTTAGCTTTTTGCAATCTAATTTATTATATAATTATTACGGGCTTACAGTAATAGTAACGGCTTAAATATTTAAGTCTTAATTATACCGTAATAATTTCTAGCCGCTGTAATACTGCGGCAATTCTTTCATAACGCTTGCTTAAAACCCCCCCTACCCGCGTAGGTATATATAACAATTTGCTTAAAAGGTTTATAGCATTAAACGCGCGGATTAACTTAAGATAAACTTTTTTTTTGCTAATTTATACTTACGTATAAAGTAAAAAGCATTAATTAATATTAAATTTACTATTACCGTATAATATATAAGCTTTATTATATAAATATAGATTTTAATTAATGAATAATTAATTATTAAAAAAGCATAAAAGCGGTTTCTGTAAATAGCTATTTATTATAAACTAGTAAAAAAGTATATATTATATAAATAATAATTATTTCGCAGCTAATGGTTTTTTTACTATAAACAGTGGCTTTATATGCTAATTAATTTATATATTAACGTAATATTATACGTATTAATATCAAGCATTATATTTATTTAATCGGTAGTTCGCTTTTTTAATTAAAGTAATTAAGTATAAAGTATTTAATAAAGTATTTATATAATCTTATATTAATTAAGTCGTAAAGTACGTTAGCTATAACGTACTTTATAGCCGGTATTAAGCAGTTTTAATTGTTTCAATAATAGTTATAAAACAGTTAAAAACGTGAGTTTATATATTGATTAAAGATTATTTCGCCGTTAATTGTTTTATAATAATTCAATAACGTTAGTTATTAATTAATGCTTAAAATAGTAAATAATTTTTATTAAATGTTAAAAGTAAACTATAGGTTTTAATTAAGAATTATAAAAAAAAGTAAGCCGAAAACTTAATAAAAGCTTTTATAATATATTTAAACGGCGTTCTTAATTATAATGTTTTATTTATATAAAATGTTTTATAATTGTTTTAATAATCGGTTAATAATAATTAAAATATTATTATAGTCGTTTTTAGTTATAAATTTAGCTTTAAAATTTATAATAAAATAATAAAATAGTTTTTTAAATATAAAAAATAATTAAAAAAACCCGGAGTTTTATTTTATAATATTTTAATCACTTTGTAAATATAATTTATTATAAAAATAATAATACTTTAGCTATTTTAAGCTATTAATATCATTTATAACTAGTTTATAAGTTTTATTAAAGCTAAAATAAAACGTTATAATAGTTTTATATATTTTATAAATAAAGCGTATTTATAAGTTATTAACGTTTAATATTATTAATCGATTTTTATATATAATAAAACCAAATAAATAATCTTAATTATTATAAACTTTTAATTTAACATTTTTATAATAAGTTAATAAACCATTATATATTCGATTTTATATTAATATTTTATTAATTAATTAAATGCCGGATTTTAATAAAATAAAAGTTTATTTATTAAAAAGCTATAACCCGTTATTAAGTAATTATATACGTTTAAAAAACGGAATTTTTAAATAATTCTGATTTATTAATAGTTTTAAAGCGTTATATAGTATATTTAAATAACGTTTTTCCGTTCTTTTAAAGTTTTTAATTTTTCTAAAAATCAAGATAATATATTAGCGACGAAGTTTTCAAATCCGGGTTTATAAGTAATAATAAAGTTATATTATAATAGCGTTTTTATTTATCCGGCTTATTAAAAGCCTAATTTTTTTATCTTAATAAAATATTTTAATGCGTTATAATCGGTAATAATAATAAAAAATAGCTTTTCTTTAATTAATTAATTCGGGTCTTTAAATACAAGATAACTTTATTATTTTAAGCATTTCTTTATTATATATATTATAATTTAGTTCTGCGTTAATTATTGTTTATAAAAAAAGGCTATAAAGTGTTAAAGCCCGGTTTTTTTTAATTATAAAAAAGCTTTTAAACAAATTCCTTTAAAAAAGTTAGTTTTAATTTTAGTTTATTATAAATAGTTATAATAACGTAACATTAAAATAGTTATTAAGTAATTTTAATTACGTACTAATCGTACTAGTTTGTTACTACGTACTTAATTAGTTGCCGAAACACTTTAGTCTTTTAAATCATTATACCGATTAAATAAAAAATCACTTATATATAAAATAACCTTAATAATTATTAAACCCACTAGCTTGCTTACTTTTTTTATTTCTTTATTAATATATGTTTAATAACCACTATTATTAAAGCCTCGTTTTTATTATAAAACCTACCCGTAATAATAATAAAGGCTTTTAATTAGCGATAATAAAGTTATTATATTATGGCTTTATTGCCCGTTCTTTCGCTATATATAATAAAGCTAATAAACCGTTATTAATCGCAGTATTAAACGCCCGCTTTAATAGTCACTTTTTTTAATAATAAACCGCTTTTATTAATAGTTATTTTGCTTTTTTTAATACGCCTTTTTTAATACTTTATTTGTTTCTTTTAAAATATTTATTAGTTAGTAATAAATCGAAAACATTCTATTACTGTTTTTAATAATAAACGCGTTTAAAAAAGCTTTTTTTAATTTAGTACCGCTTTTTTTAATAACCGCCCTCTTTAATATCTATCACCTTTTTTAATAATAGCTTTAAATATAGCTATAAACCACTTAATAATTAAGGTTTAACATTTTTTATTAAATTTCGCGATAGCTTTAAATATAGCTTTAAACTAATTATCGTAAACTTTAAACTTTTTATTAAATACTAACCGAAATTTTTAACTTTTATATTAAGCTTTACAACAGCTTTAAATATAGCTTAAATCTATTTATTTTAACATTTAACTTTTTAATTAAGCATTAATACCTTTATAACAAATTATAGCTACTTAGTATTTAATAGCAACCTTTTTATTGCCCGTTATTATTTACGGCATTTAATGCTAATCGAAAGCTTTAAGTTATAGCTTAAATACTTTTTAAAAAACATAGCGCTATAATATAAACAGTTTTAAGCCTTAACGTTATAGCTTAATTACTAAAAAAAGCCTTTATTATAAAGTATAAAAAAGCCTTTATAATAAAGCATTTTATAACTCTTACAATAAGCACTTTATAAAGCTTATATTATAAAGCATTTAATAAAAAGCCGAAATATAGCTTTAAAAAATTTATTGAATAACTTAAGTTTTTATTAAAGCTTTAAAGCGGTAGTTTTAATACTGAAATAAATATTAACGCCATTATTAACGTTAATATAACTGTTATTATTAAAAGCGTTGGTTTTAGTCTTTAAAGCCGTTAATATAATTTAATAAAACGTTAAATTCATTTTATTCAAACTTTTAACAAGTTTAAAACAATTAATAGTTATATATATATATATAATAATCAAAATAATTAATGCTTAATAATATTAGCTTTAACGAAATTATTATTATTAACATTGCTTAAAAGTTTATTTAACGTAATATGTATATATATATATAGATAAAATAATATTTAAAAATATAAAATGGTTAAAATATAATGAAATAGTTAAAAATAAAGCCTTAAATATAGTTTAAATATAAAATCTTTATTATTTTAACCCTAAATAGTAAAAAATGTAAAAATCGCGTTTTTAACCCGTAAAAAGTTTTCGTAAAAAGTAGTTATATATTAATTATAGTCACAATGAGGGCTATTATAAAGACAAGGCTTTAGAGTTGACTTAATACGTGTGAAAATAATAAAGTGAAAAAGGGAAGCCTAGGCCTAGTAGGGTGCTAGGTGGGCTATAGCACTTATAGTGCGTCCTTTATTTAATCTGCTATCTAATCCGTTAACCTACCTGGCAGTGCTAGGTAGCTAAGTAACTACCGTAATTACCCCTGCTGGAAATAAAGCACCAAGTCCTAAGGTGCTATTAGTTAATCAGGCTTGAAAAACGTCATTTCTAGGGCTTTTCAGCATATTAGCCTTAATAGCAAAGGTTAGCTGTTCGAGCTGTGTTAGTGCTACTAGAATTTCATCCATTTTTATTTATTTAACTAGGTCTTTTATTAATAACGTTAAACTTTAACTAACTATTTATTTATTATAGCTTGCGGTATTAAAACATTTAATGCAACTATTATTTGTAAATGTTAACCTGCGGTATTAAATAACGTATATTTAAGGTTTTTAAAGTACGTTAAAATTAAGTAATAACAAGTATAGGATCGAAGTCACTAATAAACTAAATGATCTTAACTTAACTTAACTTTAATAACGAGGTAACTAAAGGCATAAAGTCACCGAAATAACTGTTAACGGCTTAGCTTTAATAGTAAAAGTAAGTAAGTAAATGGCGTGGCATTACTGATCTCGTTAGCGCTAATGTATTAATTAGTTATTAAATAGTATTAAAGGCTTTAAGTCGCCGTTAACGCTAGATTTAATGCTTTAAAATAAACGAAGGCTTTAATAAAGTCGAGGTCGGTCTTTTATTAAATAATAACGGCTTTAATAAGGTCTTAAAGTCACCGTTTTAATAAATGTTAAAAGGTCTAGCCGTATTACGTAAGTGCTAATAACGTTAAATATAGCTATTAATCAAATTAACGGCTTCGAAATAATTAAAGTCAGCCTTTAAAATAGTAATAAAAGTAACTACTTTAAATATTATATAAAGTAATAACGGCGTGCTTAAAGGTCGTAATAACGGGCTATTAACGTACTTAGTGTATTATTTTAAAACATCGGGTTTAAGTTATTATGCTTATAACGCTACGCTGTAAGGCTTTTTCTTTTTCGGTGGCTTAACTTCGTTAAGGCTTATAAGTGCCTTACGGTAAAGGCTTGCAAAAAGTAGGAAAAGAGTACTTAACGGAGTTAAGGCTTTTAAAAATAGTGGTGTTTTTTTAAAAGGTTTTCGAAAAGGCCTAGTTTTCGTATTATTAAAGCTTTATAAAGTGCTTAAAGATATAATGATTTAAAGGCTTTAAAATAAAACAAAAAGTGCAAAAAGGGTGCTAGCGTGCTTAAAGTGCTGCAAGGCTTTAAAAACTAATAACTAATAACTAAAAATGCTTAACGGGTTAAGGTTTACTTAAATGCTTATAAGTACGGAAACCTTGCTAAGACTTTATAGACTAAAGGGTGCCTTGGTAGGGGTATACAGATGGCGGGGGGTCTGGAAGTCTTGGCGGGGGGTGCAACGTTAGGGGGTCAACCAATTCCGACCCCCCATTAGAAGTCAGCCAGGTCCCGTCAACTACCTACCTACCTACGGTGGTAGGTACGGGCTGCAATTGAATGTACGAGTTGAATGTACGAATTGAATGTACGAATTGAATGTACGAATTGAATGTACAAATTAAATGTACGAATTAAATGTACGCATTAAATATACGCATTGAATGTACGCATTGAATTGACGGGTTGCAATTGCTATATAGGTATGCTGTAAGTGCTATAAGTGCTGTAGGTGCTGTAGGGGCTGTAGGGGCTGTAGGGGCTATAAGGGCTGTAGGGGCTGTAAGGGTGTAAGCGCTGTAATAGTAGGGCGCATATGGTGAACATATGCGCCGCATATGCGTATAGGGGCTGAGCCCTATATTTTTAGGGCTTATAGTGAGCATATGCGCGCTGTATTACAGCGCCTTCAGTACTTGAAGCCCCTACAGCCCCTACAGCCCCTACAGCCCCTACAGCCCCTACAGCACTTACAGCCCCTATAGCCCTTATAGCTCCTACAGCACTTACAGCCCCTACAGCACCTACAGCACTTATAGCACTTACAGCATACCTATATAGCAATTGCAACCCGTCAATTCAATGCGTATATTCAATTCGTACATTCAATTTGTACATTCAACTCGTACATTCAATTGCAGCCCGTATAGCATTGCAGCCCGTACAGCAATTGCAGCCTGTATATAGTTGACAGGACTTCGCTATTAGGTTACGGGGGGTGATAACCCCTGACCGTACCCCTACAGCGGTGGGGACCCCCCATAAATGCACCCCCAGCTAAGACTCGTAGACCCCCCGCCATCTGTATACCCCTTGGTAGAGGGTTTATTGAAAATATCGCTTAATACGCTGCCGTATACATAATACTAGGACTTGCGCAACTTATATTAAAAACAATAATAACGATAGCTTTACTAGTACTAAAACTAAAGGACTTTATTATAGTTACGATAAAGGCTGTTATAAAAACAGGGATTTAAAGTTAACTTAATACGTATAAAAATAATAAAGTAAAAAAAGGAAGCCTAGGCTTAATAAGGTGCTAAATAGGCTGTAACACTTATAGTGCGTCTTTTATTTAATCTGTTTAAGGTTGTGATTTTAGTTACTAATTAGTAACTATAAACTAACTACAATGTAGTTAGTTAATTAAAGGCTTAATTAAAACTATATATACTTAGTTGCTTTTTTAATTAAAACTAACTATAAAAACTATAGTTAATTAACCTTATTAATTAACTACATTATAGTTAGTTTATAGTTATTAATTAGTTACTATAAGTGGAAAAAGTGGAGCTATATCTTTTATAATAAAATAAAATAAAAATAAAGATAGAAATATAGACTTTAATTATTACTAAATCGGACTTAAGCCGGATTAATACCGGATAAATACTTTTTATATTAAAGTTTAACGCTGAATTTAAAATTAAGTTTTTCCGATTTTTCCGAAATATACCCGAATTAATCCGGCGTATAATATATATATTAATACCTTTTATTTTAACTATATTTTATAATACTACGGCTATATATCGGGAAAATAAATCAAAATTATTTTTAGTCCGGAATTTATGTATTATTTCGGAAAAATATTTTTTCCGGAATTATAAAGCAATTTTTTATAGCGTTATATTTAATATAGCTTTAATAAAAATATCTTATGTTTTTAAAATTCTGGAAACTAGCTAGATAAACTCCGGTATATTTTAAAAAAATCGGAAAAACTCATTTTAAGATTCGACGTTAAATCTTGATATAAAAAGTACTTATTTAGTGTTAATCCGGCTTACGTTTAATTTAATACTAATTGTTATATATATATATTAAAGATTATTTTTGTTTCCTTTCTATTTTATCTTTATATATATACTTTATTTTAGTTTGTAATTACTTTATAGTTATTTAACAGTTAATTACTTTATTAATTAATTACAATATAGTTAATTAATAGCTTAATTAAAACTATATATAATTAATTAATAGTTTAATTAAAACAATATAATTATAAATTATAATATAGTTAGTTTATAGTTATTAATTAGTAATTAAGACTATATAATTAAAGTTATAACCTTAAATCTGCTATTTAATCCGTTAACTTACTTAATAGTGCTAAGTGGCTAAGTGATTACTATAACTGTTATATTAGTTTACTAGTACGTATTTAATTAATTATTAACTCACTTTAGATTTTTAAAGATTATACCGATTAAATAAAAACCTACTTATATATAAAGTAATCTTAATAGCTATTAAGGCTATTAGCCTGCTTTTTTTTTTTACTTTATTATTAATATACACTTAATAACTACTATAATTAAAGCCTTGTTTATGCTAAAAAAGCTTAACCGTGACAGTTTTTAAGGTTTTAAAAAGCGGTTTAGTATTTTTTATTAACAATAAATAATATGGTTTTCCGAATTAAATTATTTAATAGTTTAATGTTATATGTAAAACCGGAGATAAATTGTTTATAAAAGTTGTAAAAACTTAAAAACAGCGAGCTTTTTTAGCGTTTATAAAGATTTTTTAGTTTTTAATAACGGAAATTCTATCGAAATTAATTTAACATTCCGTTATAACCGACAATAAGTTTTAAATATTTAGATTTATTAATATAAAACTTATACTTATTTTTTAAACCGGTTTAAAGCATAATTTTAATAAAACATTTAAAGATTTTTTAAATGTATTTTTAATATTTTTAACGTTGTTTAAAAAAAAATCGTTAATATAAATACTATAAAAATCGTTTAAATAATCGAGAAAAGTTTTATTAATATATTATTAAAACTTTATAAGTTTAATTATTAATTTAAATGATATTATATAATATTTAAATTATTTTTACTTTCTTTTAATTACGGTTAAGTTTTTAAATTTTTTACGATATATATATAATAAAAAGTTTATTATATATTAAATTTTATAAAGATTTCAGTTTTCAATATTTTTAAAAAGGTATTAACAATATAAAATAAAAAATATAAATCTTTTTTAATTATAGCGTTAGATTTTCGGTAATTATTATAAAAACGTAGTTTATTTTTTAAGTTAAAGGCTATAAATGTCGAAAAAGCTTAAAAAGCTTTATTAAAAACAATATAGCTTTTATAAACGTTATTAATAATATAATTTTATATAACTTTTGTTTTTTTAATAATACTTTATATATAAAGCTATAATTAATATTAGTAGTATTTTTATCTTTTAATAATTTAATTTTAAAGTTATATAGCTATTTATTTTATTAACATCTTTTTAAATATAGTTTTTAAACTTAAAAAACTATATTTTAAGCTTTATTTCGAAAGATTTATAAAGTTTTATTTAAAAAGAATTTAGCTTTTTTTTACTACTAAATTTTGATATTTAAAATAAAACGTTTAAGTTTGTTTAAAAAAATATAAAAACTGTATTTATTAAATATATTTTACGGGTTTTTTTAATATATTTTTGAAATGTTTTAAACATTTAAGCGTTAATAATAACGTAATATTTTAAAAGGTTATATTTATACAGTTTAATAATATTTTTCGAGAAACGTAAAGCTTATATTAATCGGTATTATAAAACGACAGTAAACGTAATAATTAATATCTATTTAATACGTTATTATTTTAAGGTTTAATGAATTGTATTTTTATTTTTTTTAAATTAGTTATTAAATAAAGTTATTAAATATTTCAGCGTTAACAATTAGTTTATATATAGTTTTTAAAAGCTTTTTTTAATATAATACCGTTTTATTATAATATTAAAAATATTGTATTAAGTTAAAAGCTTTGTTTTTTAATATAGTATATTTTATTATAAAAAATAATAAAGTTTTTTTTTTAAAAAAAAAACCAGTAATGTTTTAAATTTAATAAAATATCATAATTTACTAAAAAAGGGTTTTTAATAATAATACTTAAAGCTATATTAGTAAGAAAAAAATTAGTTAAAAAAGTTACGTTCTTATATTATGAAATATATATAAAGCGCATTTTTTATTATTTGTTTGTTTTAATTATTATTGTTAACGATATTTCGAAAAAAAAGTTTTAATCGTATTTATTATTTAGTTATTTCTTTAATAGTTTAATAAATGATTTATTTTTAAATAAATAGTTTATAGGTTTTTTATTAATTAAAATCTGTTTTATAAAAAAAAACGAACTATTTATTATTGTTATACTATAAAAAATAAAATAATTTGTTTTTAAAAGCGGAGATTAATATAAACTAATATAACGTTATTTAAAAATACTTTATTTTGTTTATATTATTTTATTAAGACTTTTTTAAAAAAAGTTTGAATTTTTTATAGCTAATTTTATCCCGAGTTGTTAAAATCGGAATTATTATCGTTACCGTTTTTAACGGTAATATGATATATATAAATATCGATAACGTTAATATAAATAACGGCTTTATTAAAACGATTATAAAAAGTATAACCGGTTTTTTTATAATTAAAGTACTTGTTTTTATATATAGATTATATAATTTATTTTAAAGCTAATTAAAATCGTTTTAAAATCGGAATACTAATAATTAAATAAAAACGGTTTTATAGCAGTAAGTAAAAAATAAATGGTTATTATATTGCAATTTTAGCTTATATTATTAATATTATTACGGCTTTTTTTAATTGTTTTCATTATTAATTACCCGTTATTTACGGAAGTTTTTATCGTTATTACTAAAATTATAATATAATATTTTATAATATTTAACGAAAATATTAACACCGATATTACTATTAAAGCGTTTAATAATAATAAAGTTTTTAATATGGTTAAATTTTTTTTTAATTTTTCCTTTTAATTAACGTAAAAAAATCGGCGTTTTTTAATCGTAATATATAAAATTATTACAAAGATTTTAATATTTAAAGCAATTAAATTTTTTTAAAAAAAGTCCTTTTTTAATTTTAGCCGGGGTTTTTAAACCTAGTTTAAACTTTTTTATTTTATTTTAAAATAATTAACTAAAACTTTCGAAAATTTAATTTTTTAAAGGTTACTTTTTACGTTAAAATACGGTATAAAATTACGTATAGCGTTATTTATAAAATATAATCAAACGTTAATTACTTTTATTTATTTATTAAAAAACTAAGTTTTTATTAGTTTTTAATTAGTTTAATTACATTTAAAACTAAATATTAAAGTTTCTTTTTTCTTGATTAAAGCTTTAAAGTTTAAATATTTTGATTTTAAATATACGGCAAAAAGCAGTGCCGTTATTAATAACCCGTAAATAAACCAAAATTTTATAGTTTTAAATCGTAAAGTTAATTATTAATTAATTAACGTTAACAAATTTGGTTTTTAGTTTTTTTAAACCGATTTTATAATATAATATATTTTAAAATTAATTATATTTATAAAAGCTTTAATAATTATATAGATTTATTTTTTAAAAATATTAAATAAAAGTTTAAAATATTAGTTTAATGATAAAAAGTATTAATTTGGTTTTAATGAATAATAATAAAAAAAATCAATATTTAATAAGCTTTTTCAAAGTTTTTAAAGTTTATAAAACTATTATATTTAAAAAATGTTTTTAACTGGTTTTAATTACGGTTAAAAACAAAGTAAAAAAGGATTTATTTTCATTTTCAATATTATATAGTTTAGTTATAATATCGAGCTTTTTTAAAAAATTTATTACAAACGTTTTAATATTAACGTTATAACGATCGCTTTTATATTAAATAAAAAAATACTTTAATGCTGTTTAAGGTTTTATAAAACTATTAGTCGTTTTTTGGTTATTATTTTAATTTAAGGTTTTACTATAAATAAAAACGCAAATTAACGTAATATTAATAATATAAAACGAGCGTTTAAAACCTATATCGTTAACTTTATTAAATCGGGGAAATAATTTAAGAAAGGTTTTTAAATAAAAGCGGATTTATTTAATAGCTTTAATTTAAGCAGCTTTTTTAACGGGGTTATAAACTATTTTAATAGTTTGTTTTAACTTATTTCGTTAAGTTTTAATATTTTAATTTAGTTTAAATAAACTTTATTAATATTATAATAAAGTTATTATTAAAAGTAAAACTTAGTTACGATAAAGCGGTACGTAAAAACAAAGCTTTAAAGTATATATTTAATAATATAATATTATTTAAATTTAAATATGTAAAAAAAGGCAAAGCTTAATAAAGTGTTAAGTTAACTACGTAACGTACTTTTATAAATTATCATATATGCGCCTTTATTTTATTTATTATTTTATTTATATTACTATTTAAAAGTATTAAATAAGATCGATAAATACCTTAGTTACTTTTATACGAACATAGTATTAAGTTTTAAAAGTTATTATATAACTATTTATTTTATCAGGTTTTAAAAACCTTAAATCCGGGGTTTTTTAATATATTATCGTCGATAATAAAGGATTATTGTTTTATTTATATTAGTATTATTAAATTTTTATTAATTTTTATCTATTTAATCATTATGGTAGTTATATAAATTAAAGTCGTTTAAGGTGTTAAAAAAGCTATTAAAGACAATATTAGCTGTTAAAAAAAGCACGGCGGTTATAAAATAAAGTAAAAACAAGCATTTTAATATTTTATAGCTTTTATTATTATATTTTATATATTTGCTTTTAACGAAACGAAAACGACGCTTTTTGCGAGTGCTATAAAATATGTATTTATTAATAATATTTATAAAGCTTTAATTAATAAAGTAAGAGTTTTAATAGCGGCGACGGGTGTATTAAAGGTTTTAATATAAATGTTAAAATTATAGTTATTATAAAAGGCGTAAACGGTGTTAAGTTATATTAAAGTATTATTAAAAGGCTTGCTAGTTAGCTTTTAGAACGTAATTTTATTAGCGTTATTATCACGGCTAAAAATTCGAAAAAAAAGAAACAAAGCCGTTATATATAATTAAAATAGCTTTACGATTATTGATTTTAATAATAAAACGAGAAAATAAAACCGTATAAAAGTTTTAAATACGTTATATATTAAAATAAAAGTAGTTATTAGTTTCTTCCTTTTTTTTTTACGAAATAAAAAAAACAACGTAACGAATTATCGTTTTTTATAATAAAGTTACGTAGTTTTTTATTAACGCGTAATGTTTGTTTTATGTTATTATAAACGCGTAATAAAACGTAAAAGAATATATTATAATCGTAAAAGTTTAACGCTATATATAAGACTTAAAAGCGTATGATTATTTAAACTTTACGGTCGAGTTTATTATAAACGTATAAAAATTAAGCGTTGTTAAGATTTTTAAAAGCTTTACTATCGACTTTTAATTTGTTTTTTATTAAAAGCTTTTAAACTTTAAAATCAAGTACGCCGGTAAAAATAAAAGGGTTAAATAAGATAAAACGAAGCCTTTAAATAGTTTAAGCCTAAATAACGGCGGTTTAAAACTCACGAAAAGTAGTAATTTAAGCCTTTAAAGCGTCGATTTTTTATTTAACTTAAACTTATAAAGCATCGATTTTATTTCTAAACTTTATAGTAAAAGGGTTATAAAAAGTTTAAATAACGGCTTAAATAGCGTTTTATAATTATAAGGGGTTAATTAACAAGCCGTTAGTTATAATAATAAAAAAGGTATTAAAATATTTAAATTAAATATAAAAAAGGCTTATTAAATACTAGTAAAGCTTTTAAAAGTTAGCGTTAAAGGCGTTAATTATTAAATAACGCGTAAAAATAAGGCTTTAAGAGGTAAAAAGGACTATTAAAAGCGTTAATTAAATTTAAAGTAATTATTAAAGTAGTTAAATAAGCTTAAAAGTAACGAAAAAACGCAGCGAGTTAAAGCTTTTACGATTTAAAATAAAGGCTTAAATGCGTTAAAAGCGCGTAATTATAAAGGCTTTTAAAGATTATGTTAAAATAAAGTTAATAATAGCTTTATTAACGTAATAAAGCAACGGACTTTTAATAAAGTTATAATAAAGCTATATATAAAAACAAAGCTTTAAAGTATATATTTAATAATATAATATTATTAAAAGTATAAAAAAAAGGCTAAGTTTAATAAAGTATTAAGTTTGCTATATATTTTTATAATATATACCCTTTTATTTTATTTATTATTTAATTTATATAACTATTAAAAAGTATAAAGTAAAATTAATAAGTATTATAATTAATCTTAATATAAATATTAAATATATATTAATAAAAAAGTTAAAAAAAGGAAGCTATATATAAATAAGCTATAAGTTTATATAAAAAAGTTTTAAAGCAATAAAAAGTAATAAAATAAATAAAAAATAAAGTTAATATTAAATAAATCGGTATAAAATAAATAAATAAATAAATTAATATATTATTTATAATAATAAAACTATTAATTATAAAGCAATTATTAATTATATAATATACCGCTTTATTAATTTATAATAAATAGTTATATATAAAGACCATTTTTATATTTTTATTATTATTAACTATTTTAACTTAAAATTTATATATATATATAATAAAACGCTTATATATTATATAATAATAATTAACTTAATACATTATTTTATTTATACATTTATTAAAACTAAGTTGTTTTAAAAATTTAAGCATTAACTACTTAGATTTAACGCTGTTTAATAAGTTTTTTAATGTGCCTTTAGCATAGCTCTTTATTCTATCTGGTTTCTGTTCGCCTATCACTTAAGATATTAAGCGCCCCCTTTTCCAAGGAATAGTGAGCCGGACACCATCTAGTAACCTACTTGAAGACGTCGGTCCCACAGGCGCCGCCATGGACGCCGCCGCGACACTCTTAGACTGCATTACAGAAGTGAGTATTATAGTCTTGGCTAACAGTGAATATAGCACGCAGGCCAATAGGAGCATTTACCAGAACAGCGGACGAGGGTTGCTCCTGTGTGGTGGGTAGCCTGGGCGGTCTACTCTCGAGGGGGCGGCTCTCGGTGGTCGTTGTACTCACGAGGTGAGAATTGGAGGTCTCCGGGAGGGCGGGCCGACCGACCAAGCTGGCGGCGGGCCCGGCAACGGAACTGGCGTGACTGATGGACTGCACCCGGGAGCGCTTGAGGATGGCAGCGGCGAGGGTTGAGCGAGGGCTAGTGGTCTGTAGCTCGCTGCTGGCCTGTGCTTCAGTGCTGTTGGCGCTACCGCTACCGCTACCGCTTCCTCTTCCATTACCGCACCCGCACCCAGTCTCGCCAGCAGCGGCAGCGTGATAGGCGTGCCTCCCGCGCACATGGGCGGCAATCTCGGCGGCGGACTTCCTGTTGGCCCTCTCGTCGTCGGAGGAACGGCTGGAGCTCATGATGGTCTCGAGTGTGCCGTAGGCGGCGCTCGGTCTGCGTACAGCGCCTGTCCGTTGCCTGGTAGGGGGTCCGTGGCGCTCGTCGTCGCTGGAAATGGCCTGCAGAGTGGGCGCCGGTGGCATGTCGGTGTGGGCAGGTTGCACGAAGGCGGCGCCGGAGCCGTGCGGCGCGACATGGATCTCATACTGGTTGCTTAGGGAATAGCGGGAGCGGGCGCAGATCTCAGCTATGCGGTCGAGATCGGTGGCCATGTCGTGCTCGATGTCGGCCATGATCCCCTTGAACGTAAAGGCCTCGAGGGGTGGTAGTTTCACGTCGGCGTCGATGCGGCCGTCCGTGTGCGCAGACCGCTGGAGGAGGTGGGACCGGCCGAGGGTCACGGCAAAGGACCGGCGGCTGCGGCCGGTGCCCGAGGCATAGGACATATTGGAGCCATCTGAGGCGATGGGGGCGGGCTGGCGCGTCGGGCGGCGGCCGGAATGATAGGCCGACGAGGTGGAAGAGGCGGCGTAGGTGCGGACAAGGACGGGCTGCGAGTATGTGCCGGTAGTCGTGGCGGTGGCGGTGGCGGCGGCACTGGGGTAGCGCGGGCGGCCGGTGGGCTGGGAACGGCTCAGCTCGCGCAAAGCGGTGGTTCGGTGTACGGCGGTGTCGTGCGCCAGAGGGATGGACTGGCCACGGGCGGTGCTGGGCTCGAGCGACACGGCGGGGGGGTTGGACTGGGATAGAGGCGGGAAAGCAGCTGTGGTGCCAACCTGATGCGGTCTATCTGCTGCGGGAGCCCGGGGCAGTTTGGAGTACGGATGTGAGTGCGGATGGGAGTGCGGGTGATGATGGTAACCATGTTGATGGTGAGGAACTGGATGGGACGCAGTCTTATCCGGTGGTACGGAAGACGGCGGCGTAGCCGTGGTTGAAGGCAAGCGGGCCATCTCGCACGAACATGGCTAGCGACGTCGAGCACAACAATGACGACGGCTATGGTGGTGATACTGATGAGTGGGAACAACGATAATGATGTCCCCGAAATCGGCCTGCGATTGATAGTTCGATTGAAGGCTGTAATGGGGTTGCCCTGCGGGCGACAATGTACGTGCCTCTGGATGTCGTCGAAGCCTGAATAAATGAGGAGCAGACTGGCTAGAGAAATCGAGATCCAGATGCAGAGAAACAGAGAGACGGCGAGAAAGAGAAAAGGCTTACCTAGGTATGATGAAGCTGCGTAGGTACGGGGGGGGGGCGGTGGCACTCCGAAGTCCTGATTGCCCTCTGTGGCATCGTCACATCGGGGCGCGGGTCTGACTGGTCCATGGCCTTGCCATCTGCATGAATTCGTGGTGTTCTCCGAATGGTCAAGATGCTTCTTCTCGCGACGCCTATGCATCCCGACCGGGGTCGTCTTCTCTCTCCCCTTCTCCCCGCCATTCACTCTCTCGTCTCGCCAGTCGAGCTGTAGGCCGTAGATCCTTAAACCGTACGTACAGTTTACAGTTCGATGCTTTTGAATCACGTCTGTCTTATGCACTCAATCCATCCTGTCTAAGCCCATGGCGGGGGAGGGGCAATTGGACCATCCTAATGCCCTAACTACCTACCTGTCGCCTCTTTTCTTATCGTCGCCCCGACTAGTCTCTTCCACTTGGGCACATTGAAAGACGTGTCAGCTTGTTTCCGCGTTACTTTCTAATGTGATCCGTTCGACCATAGCATCGCCGTGTATTTGACGAATGCTGCTTTGCACTGTATTGTCAAGCTATATGTCGTCATTCAACCATCGCCAACCATGCCGTCCCATCGACATATCGCGCCCGCAAGGCGTTTCACATCCGCTTGCACCCCACAGCCAATGTCGCTTCATCTTCACCACATCAACCTCCCATGATTCGTATCGATCTCACGGGGCCGCCAGATACGCTGTGACTGATCCATTATCACTCGTGACATCAATACTGACTGACCCCGCTACCCAATTTCAGATGTACGTAGACGCATCGGCTTAATCCCTTCCTGTCGTTCCTGTCGTTCGCAGCCCTGCTTCATCTTCATGCCCACGCCTCCCCGTATTGAAGCTATTACCGCGCGGTTGCCTGTTCTCTCGATGCACACGCAGAAACATCATCAATGCATGGTGAGCCACTGTCGTTCGGCTACTAGTGTACGCCGGGTTGGACCACGGTCCCGTAGTTCTGTCCTCCCGTCTGGACATGGTCGCTGTAGACGCCCGGGGCCCGCTGGTTCAGCACTGGGAAGCCTTGCCTGGCCTGGTCGCGCCGGCTGTAGTAGACGTATTCGACGTAGAAGGCGTGGATGTGCCCGGGAATGTAGCTGTATATCAACATGAGCATAACGGCCCCTCTTACGTACAACACTATCCCGGCGACGGGGGGACGTACCCGAGGACGGTAAGAGCGATGTTGATAAGAACGTCGGCGCCGCACCCAGACACAATGGCGACTCCGGCGGGAGGAACTGCGATGTCCGAGCATCTGCGTTAGCGCGCTATGCATTCCCCTTGTGGTCTCGCAGCGACATCAGCACTTACACAAGATGGTGATGAGAATCACCAGGACAGTTGAGGCGGCCATAATGCAGATGTGGTGATGAGCACGGAGGTTCCGACACACGTTAAAGCTGTAGGATCGATCTCCAGTGATGAGTGGCAGGACGCTGTCGATGGTGGTCCGAAAAAGGGCAGATAGGAGAAGACTAGAGCAGGGTGGGAGGGAGAGAAAGGGTGAAGTCGCTCGGTACTTGTGTGCGTGCGTTAGAATATCCGGAATACCAAGGGTGAGAGAGAAGACGCCGAAGCAAGGACAGAGGCAGGAATGAATGGGAGGGCAGTTACGGCGGCGTGTCAGTCAGGCAAATGGTCACTGGTTTGGTCAGTTATGGCACCCAAGCTCCAGCATGCTACGATGCCGCATTCCGGTGAGCTACGTAATCGTGGATGTGTTTGGTAGCAAGGTTGCGGGCTTGGCGCGCGAGAGTTTAGCTGGGCCCCGGCTAACCAAGGAAGGGCAGAGAGGCCGGCTTAATCAAGTAGAGTGTCACTGGAAAGTGACCGAATCGGGAACCCCATCTCTTGAAGAAGCAAGGCGCGCAAGATCAAGAGGCACAACGACAGCGTAAAGAAGCCTGACTCGGGGCGCCTATGTGCGCCTATGGTTCCAAGCAAGTCCCGATCACGCCGTGACCGGGCGGGTCACAGACGGGTCACAGGACTACGTCTTCCCATTTCCCACCAACTACGAACTGTACAGAGTGGTAGCTTGGCAGGGTGGCAGGCAGGGTGGCGAACGGATCTAGAGGAAAGGAAAGCTCATTAAACGAGCCATTGAATGATAGGACCTCCATACTGTTCCAAGAGTCTGTGTCCACAGGGCTGATGACCTGGAGGGACCGCAGGTAATCCGTACTGGTGTAGAAAAGCCAGCGTAGCGAGCGTGGCATGGTAGTTCCAGAAGCGGTAGGTTCTGTGTCTCAACACCGTCGGGCGCGTGCTTGAGTGGAAGTTGAGCTTCTCGGTTGACCTAAGGTAGTGGAGAAAAGAAGCCAGCAAAAAAGCGGAGCAGCAGGCGAGAGGCCCCAACGTACGGACGAATTGCAGGGACAGTCTCGACAGTTGACAACCGAATGGTTGCGACAGCTGGAGGTCACCGTTTTGCTCTGCGTCAGAACTGGGGCTCTCTGACCGTTCTGTGTCTTCGTCTTCTGGCCGTCTTCTCTTCAGGGCTCGAGGCCACAGCCAGCGGCCATGCTTGAGCACGCGTGTCCGGCAGCTGGAGTTCTCTCCTCTCGAAACCAGACCTTATCTGCCTGCTCACCCTGCCCACCCTGCGTCCCCTTCTGGGACTCTGAATAGAGTCTACGGATTATTATCTTCACCAGCCAAAACCCCCCTTTGACAAAGACGTAGACCCGGTGGCTGTGTTGTCGTGGACGCTAGAGGGCGAGAGGGAGACTCGCTGGGATGGGAATCGCTGGGCCAGGACCGTCTCTCTCTGCGTCACAGACAGACAGACCGACCGACCTACCGACCGACCGACAGACAGACAGACAGGGGCACAACTCGAACAACACATTCGCTGGAGTCGCCCGGTGCAAGGCGGTCAGTTGGAAATATCTACCTGCCACTATCATCTTGCACAATCATTGCCTACTACGGGTCGTCAGTAGGTAGTCGTGTTCCGTACCGGGTAGTCTGTAGACGTGTAGAAATTAGAATAATCGAGGCTCCCAAGTTCCCAACAATAAGAGTACCGTATAATCGACAATCGACACATCCGCAGCTACTACCAACTGCTTGGGCCTCATCCACGCAACCAAGCTTCCCTCCTCCGCCTCTTTCCCTCTCTTACACCACCCGACTATTCTCATTCTTCATCTCCTCCTCCTCCGCCGCCCCCTAACTCCGTGCTATTGTCTGTTCGTAGGAAGAAAAAAAAAACAGCTGTATCGGTCGGCGTGGCGCGTTGCATAGTATACCATATGTGATAATCCCATTTTTTTCTGGTACCCTCTCTCTCTCTCTCCAATCTTCCTCCGCCTCTCCGCCGCCTCCCCAATTCTCCTCTCCACCTCCATATCCCTATCCTCGCGAGCCATTGCGACCTGCCCACCAGCAGGACACGCCATACACACTCGCCATAGCAGCTTTGGGCCGCCTCCCTCCTCTTGGATTCGACCTGTGCTCCTTGTCTGCCGAGCCCCAGCCGGTCGACACCCAGTCGCTCGTTCTCTCCAACGTCGACACCCAGCCACGCTCGTCGACACTCACCCATACGCACACACCCGGCACCGCGCGTGTCTCTCGCTCACAGCGTGCTCAGCGTTGTCCCCGTCCCGCCCGTCTTGCCCGAGTGCTGCTGCGGCTTTGCCCACCATGTCTAGTCAACAGACGCCTCCGCCTCTGGCCGACCGCTACGTCGTTATACATGTCGCCACGACCTGCGACGAGCACGGCGTCTATGTCACCAAGGACTCGGCCGAGGTCATAGAGCTTGGCTGGATCCTGCTCGACGCCAAGTCGTTGGAGGAGGTAGGAAACTCTTTCTCCCTCTTCCTCTCCCTCGTCTCCTCTCTCGCGCTCTCGGAGCAGCCAACTTGTGATGACTGTCGACCGCTGGCTGACACCGACGCTTCCGCGCATGCAGATCCACCGCGAGAGCGTGCTGGTCAAGCCCATCAACACGCCCATCACCCCCCTTTGCAGTGAGTCTCACTCTTTCCTTGCCGCCGATGCCCTGAAGCTGACCACTCACCCTTTGCTCTGCTCTAGCGAGCCTCACGACCCTGACCTGGGAGCACGTTAGAAACGCCGGCACCTTCCGTGACGCCGTCAATCGCTTCGACGCCTTCGCCGTTGAGCACCTGACCTCGCAGAACCTCGACTTCGTCTTCGTCACGCTCGACGCCTGGGACCTGCGCGTCCAGCTGCCACGCGAGGCCCGCGACAAAGCCGTCGTCCTGCCCCCCTACCTGCAGCACTCACGCACCTTCGACCTGCGCACCGAGTACCAGCGCTGGCAGCAACACCACCCCGAGTCGCTGCCCTTCGGCCCCTCCATGTTGTCCAATATCTGTGCTGCCCTTGAGGTAGACCCCGTTCAGTCCAGCGCTCCCATCAAGCACAACCTGCCCTTTCATCTGCAGGCCCTCGCCCCAGCCTCTCCGCGTCGCGCCATGGAGGAGGCGGTTACCCTCGCCCGCGTCTTGCGTGGCCTCATCCGCAAATCACAGCCCCCTCAGGACCACCCCGATGTCCTGACCCGGCCCATGGACGCCCGTGCCGACGTCCGCGCCTTCTTGTCCGAACGCAGCAAAGTCCTGCACATGTCTGGCCTGCCCCATGATACCACCCAGTCCGAGCTGGAGAGCTGGTTCACCCAGTTCGGCGGCCGTCCCATTGCCTTCTGGACCCTGCGTACCCCCGAGCAACACAAGCCTACCGGCACCGGTTTTGCCGTCTTTTCGTCCCACGAGGAGGTTAGTACCTTGCCAGATGCGCCATGCTTCGCGCCTGCCTTCAGATACCCATGTTTGCATCTATATATGTAGAACCCCCTTGTGTTTCGTGGCTAACCTGGGACCGATTCACAGGCGGCAGAGAGCTTATGCATGAATGGACGTGCTCTCAACGAAAAGGCCATCGAGGTGTCTCCTTCTTCGAGCCGCGTGCTAGACCGAGCCGCCGAGATCCTGACACCGTTCCCCCCTAGTAAGAATCGTCCCCGCCCGGGCGATTGGACCTGTCCCTCGTGTGGCTTCTCCAACTTCCAGAGACGCACCGCCTGCTTCCGCTGCTCCTTCCCCGCCGTCAGCACCGGTCCCCAAGGCGACATGGGTTACGGCTACGGCTACGGCCCGCCGGCCATGATGGCACCTCCTCATCACGGTGGTGGCCACCACGGAAATCCCGGTCACGGCGGAGGCCGCATGGGTGGCAGTGGACCTGTGCCTTTTCGTGCCGGCGACTGGAAGTGTGGCAACGAGGTCTGTGGCTACCACAATTTCGCCAAGAACGTCTGCTGTCTACGATGCGGTTCGAGCCGAGCCGGTGCAGCCATGGTAGCGGATTCGGGCTACCCATCGCCCATGGACAGTGGCTCCAACTACGGCATGGGCTCAGGCTCAATGGCCGGCACGCCCGGACCTGGACCGTTCGCCTCGGCTGGGGCACCGTTCGGTGCTTCTGGTGGCTATGGTCAACACTTTGGTGGACCTCCCAGCACGTACGCACTGCCTTCGGGCATCGGTGGCGGCGCAGCTCCCTACCCATCGCTGAACACGCATTTTGGCCCAGCCCCGGGCTCTCATTCTGCAGGGCCCTTCGACAGCCGTGCTGCCGAGGCCGCTTTCCAGTCGGCGGGCAACGGCCCTGCCTCGGCTGGCCCTGCCAACAACTCCAACAACAACTTCTATGCTGGCCAGTCTGAGAATGACCCCTTTGCGTTTCTCTCCTCCGGCATCGGTGGCCTTTCAATGAGCAGCGGCGATGCGCGCCAGAACGGTGGCAGCGCTCCTCCTAGCAAATCGCCAGCTTAATATCCTCTTTGCACATTCCTGTTCCAAGGGTATAGGCGCATGCCGACAAGAGCAGCACAGATGGGAACGTGCAGAGAGCATCGACGGGCTGTCTGGAGGATCCACCAAAATTCAACTTAGCATGAAATGTTTCGGCCGGAGTTGGACAGACAAAAAAGGGTGCTCTTGACTTCTTTCCGATCTCTACAGGCCAGAAAGGGGTTGTTGGGTTGTCGGCCGGGGCGCAACCGGCTTGTTTCCTTGCGCATCTTTGACCACGACCACCTGGCATTACTACTACTTACACCAGCACCACATCACTTCTACCTAGACGGGCAGACGGACATACTTGTACATGCACGAAAATTGGCACCAGGGAAATGGACTTGCAAGGCGGCATAGCGCACAGGAGTGAACGGGGGTTGTATTTGGGTCGGTGTCTGAACTTTACAGGCTCACATGTCGAGTTACTGCATCTCGCTTCTTCTATCATGGCAACTTGTTTCTTTCTTCTCTCCTTCCATCATACACGCCTTCCTCCACTGATCTTCCATCTCTCACCCTCTTGACCACGATGTCTCTATCACGCAGTCACTTGTTTTCTGAGGCCGTTACGGTTATTGTTGTTATTGTTCTCCTATCCCGACATGTCAACTTCCACCGCCCTGTTCCCCATTTCTCATGTCCTTCGTAAAGGTGGTCACAACGGGTTGGCAAGGCGAGGCTTCAAATCGAAAAGCAGGCCCTGGATCGGAGGGATGGTTTGAGGAGTACGGCAGGTTGCGGCTGGCTGGCCATCAATAGCTCTGGATGGATTTGATGGTAGTGCGTTCCGGCTCTTTTTTCTTGGCTTCGCGCCTTTCCTCTTTATTTCATTGAGCTTCTCAAATCTGTACAATGCTCTCCGAGAGCGTGAATCGGACACCGCCGCTCGGTCCACACCCACCCAACACGCGGTTTGCCGGCCATGAGTCTGTTATGAGTGGGAATAGGATCCGGCTCATCATACACCCGAGATTGGGACACGCCCATTGCATATCTGAGATAGTAAAAAGCAGAGTAGGGGAGCATTTGCAAGAAGTATGTCGCGATTATAGTCTGGTTCTTTCGTCACTCGTGAAAAATGAAATCATGGTGTATCTTATATTGGCAATGTATTAACTTTTCGCGAAAAATAAAACACACGAAAAGTTAACAGACGTGGCTCTCCCGAGGAACCGACATTACTGATGTTGATTGTGTGTCGGGGTTGTTTCTACTCCTGGATTTCCAGATTTCATCGCCCCTTGAGGTTCAAGGGTCATTATTCTTCACCTTCGCTTTACAAATATGAACGGCACTTGAACCTCTTCTGCAATGCGTTATATACGTATTCGTGTCTGAACTACGGCCTATGTCCATGACGGCGCAAGTACGGAGAGGCTGCAAAAGGGCGCTCAAAAACCTTTTGCAAGACCCAGACCCAGCCCTGGTGTTTTTACGAAAGACGCGACTTGAATCTAAGAGACAAAACACGACTGGAGTGGACTTGGTGCATTCACTTGGTGCACGCTCGCAGGCGTCGGTTACTCTTGACGAGCGTATTTATTTCCCGTATTTCTCGTGCCTTTTTCATGCTATACGAAGAGCTCGACTGGCAATACACATATCTCAATAAAGCCCTGCCTGACAGCGCGTAGAAAAAGCCACCGGCATTCCGGTGGAAGGATGGCGTTCGTGTCGCGTCCAATAATAATATGCTGCGTGCTCCTGATCTTGTAGAGCTGAAACTCACGCAAGAGAGAGAAAACCACCTCATAGTCACGTTTCGCATTCGTGTGAAATATGATGTAAACAAGACCACACACACGGCCCACAATCTGACAGCGTAGATGCAAAGGCACAGTAGAAAACAAACGGACCCTTTCGTGCAAGCTACGAGGTTTCTCCTTGCCATGCATATCGCCTATTCACATCTCGCACCACCTCGGAGTTGTCGACCAAGGCCAACAGGGAGCAACGGGCCCCCAACCGCAGAGAAAGCAACATTGCAGAAATGTAAGGAATCTCTGAGTGAGAAGACGACTTTCGGTTATCCATGAATAGCGAGCGACGGACTCAAGCCTTCAGTCGGCGTGTTGAACCGTCCAGAACTGATCAAGAAGAGTGCGCCACATTCCCCATGCATTTCCTTGTGCTAGGGTGACTTCCTCGATAGGAGGCGGTACGCCAGTGAAAGGAGCTGAACGCCTTTTATCGTCGTAGTCTCTGCGCGTAGGGAAGCGGAAACGGGCAGAGTAAGGCGAGGGTCGGCTAGATGTGGAAGGGGCCAGGTTCTCGAGCTGGGGTGACAACGCCAGATCGGTTGAAGAAGTGCA
The DNA here is from genome assembly GCA_022578705.1 of Xylariaceae sp. FL1019. NCBI lineage: Eukaryota > Fungi > Ascomycota > Sordariomycetes > Xylariales > Xylariaceae > Xylariaceae sp. FL1019. The sequence continues at coordinate 111,814 of MU391980.1, read as the reverse complement.
GCCATTCCAATGCTCTTCCACCACTTCTCCTTCCTTGTCCACTGGTAACATGAAGTGGCCGTCCAAATGCTTCATCGCCTCTTGCACGTGGACCTCGAACGCACTGCCGACCATCTGGGTGATCTCGGATGGCTGGTACTTTCTACCAGACGCGCTGGTCCGTCCCTTGGACCATCCGCTTATTTCTGTATCCATTGGTTCCTCGGCCGCCTGCTGTGCGATGTAGAGCTCGACCGTCTCCTCATCATCCGCGACCTTGTCCTGCTCCTCCTGTGAGAGAGACTCCCAGTGACCCTTGTGACAATGAAATGGCTTGACTTCGGCGGTCGTGTCCGCACTCCGGTTGACATGCTCGTCGTCGCAGATGTGAGTTTCCTTCTCAGATGGCCAGATCGTGCGGCCCGATGTGTAATCAATGTGGCCCCAGAGCAAGAAATGGAAGATATGTGTGTCAAGACGTAAGCCTCGGCGAGCAGATTCGACCACTACGGACTCTATTGGTGTATTTAGGTGGTCGCGTCGCCCTGGTCCACCACGGCGCTCGAGCTGGCCCGTGGCAACCTCACTTTCTGGAACGCCGAGGATGGTTTGTGTGTGAGGTGGGATGCTCACTTTCATGTCATGGCGGACTCTGAGTCGCAGGAGCTCGGCCACGGTTCGATACTTGTGTCCGAAGAGCATCGAATGTAAGGGACAGAAGTTACGTTGTGCCATCATGAGACCAAGCAGCTCACAAGTCTTGGGTCCCATATTAGGCCCATAGAAGGGGTCGGTGAAGAGCAATGCGAGCTTGACGAAAAACATGTACGCATAGACCAAATCTTGGTCCGACATAAACTGCGGATCACGCATAAACTTGGAACGCTGAGAGTTGGTTCCGCCGTTCATGAATACCCACAGCTTGAGCAGCGTAGACGATGTGCCTGCCGGTAAGCGAAAGCCGGCCCTCGCGAGATGAGCGAGGATCTCCTTGACCACACGTCCGCGACCGGTGACCATCATGTACTACTTGACGGAAGGCACTGATCGGATACGCTCGGGTGACGCACTGGACGTGTACTCCTCGCCCGTTCGGCCGGCGGGGTCGGCGACGAAGAGGGCTGGATAGTGATGAGGAGTCGCAATCTGAGCTGAATCTGACGCGCAGGTCTCCCCCTCCTGCAGCCACGTCTTGAAACATGACGTGAGTGACGAGTCGACAATGTCGTGAAAGTCACGTGAGGTGCGATAGAGAGTGAAGAAATCAGCAGGGTCGAGATACGAGCCCAAGGTCACGACCAGGATTGGGTGAAGTGAGAAGGCGGCGATCAGGTCGAAGGGCGCCCCGGCTTTCTTGCTATTTCCTCCATGACTGCAAGCCCACTCCAGGCGCTTAGAACGGTGAAGGGTCTCGTGGAGAATCACGCCGAGGGCCGAGGCCAGCTCCTGTGCGGAAGCTTTACAGCCCGTCTGGGCAATGACGCGCTGTGCATCTTCGCGGAGCTCCAGCGCATCCCTTGGGCCGACTGACACCAACAAGCTAGTTGCCATGGTTCTTGACGTGGTGTGGGTGTCGTGAGCAAGATCGAGAACAAATGCCGCAGCGTAGCCAGCAGGGGAGGGCGTAGCTTCTGGGAAGTGCACTCGGGTACAGAGTTATGATAAAGGGGGGAAAGAGGGCGCCGATGATTCGGCCTGCCCAATACCACGATGGATGGATGCAGATGAACGCATCGGTAGGAGAAAGGTGCACATGAAGTATGCAGGGAAAGGAACAGGTAGGTCGACGGTGACGCGCAGCCGAACAACGACAAGAACAACCACAACAGCCGTGGCACGTGGTGTATAGTAAGTACGGCTGCAGAGCAAGGATGTAGAAGGGTGAGAAAAGTAGATGACAGTCGGTCGCAGCAGCAGCTGCTTTACGTGTGCTGTCGTTGCTCAGGAGACGCGATGCTAGAGCACGAATGAAGGACAACAAAAGCGCCTCACCACCCCATCGTACCTTTCCAGGCCTTGCATCATAGCATTCACCGCAAGAACCCTATGGCCTTTCGCACTGCTGTTTCTGCTGAACCGAGGTGTTTCCATGTGAGGGTATCGTCAGCGCCTGTTCACGTCGCCAGTCACACAGCCTCGAAGCGGTTGCCACAACTTCGATACCTTACATACAAGCAGTTTAAAGACGAGGGACAGGGTACACTGGCATGATGAGCCCTGCCTTGCAACCGGCTCTGCCGCTGAAATACACCGCGACTTGCCACCTCTTGTCTAATTGAAACCACGCCAGCCGATCTTGAACATACCACCGAGACAACTAGGCACTCCATTATTCACCATGACGGCCCCCTCTGCAGTGCTGTCAACTGGCCGTGTGCCCGAGGCGGAAGGTAAGGTATTGTTAAGCTTGGCTGTATGCACTGATTGAGAGCGAAAACCCTATATGCTCTATACCCGGTAGGTAGACGTGCACCTCCTGAACAGTTTCAGGGGGTTGTCGGGACAAAGTGTGCAAATCAACATGCTTCATCTATGCCATCCGAGAGACTCGTGCGCCCATCATAACTCTTCCAATCATCGCCAAGCCCCGTGCGCCGCGCAGGAAGAATCATCTAGACATACATAGACAGCCGTCTCTCGCCCATGTGCAGTAAACCGCGCTGATCCCTTACACTTGGTACATCAGCAGCCTTCCTGATCTCACTCAGTGACTGGGGCTGCAGCATCTCCGCCTCCTCTTCCACGTCCACGTCCTTGACCTCTACCACGTCCACGTCCTCGGCCGCGCCCTCCGCCGCGGGCATCAAGACTTGCGGGTGGCGGAACCGCATTATAGCCTGTTTGGTGTCCTAGGTAGGTCTGGACGTTTTGGACGTTTCCACCTCTGCCTCCGCGCCCGCCGCGGCCGCTTGCACTGTCCCGATACCCGCCGTCGCGCAGTCCGCCGTGGCTCGGGGCCTGCGGGCTGCCTTGCCCATTAGGAAGAACATGGTGTCCGTTCGGATGCGGCCGATACACCAGACTGCTATGCTGAAGCTGGGGAATACCTTGCTGCCCCCGCCCTTGGTGAGCCACGGCTCCTCGTGCATTTGTTACGTAACGATTCCCACCGTTGATAGCACCGCGCCAGCTACCACGGAGAGGTGCTGGAGCGGGAGCCTCTCTTAGTTGTGGGCCAGCCGGGCTTCCGTACCCATTCACCGTCAGAGAGTTCTGTGCAGGCCGTTTCACCATATGGGCCTTGGACGTCCAAACTACCTGCCTCTGTGTGGAGTTGAGCACCGAGTTGGCAGCTACTGTCTGGCCACGAAATGCCTCACAACGACCGTTGAGGGTAGTCCCGTTCATGAAGGCGTTGTCCCACAGAACATCCAGCATGTGGTGATTGCCCACCGTACTGATTCCTATGACCGTTCCTCTTGATGCGATGGGAACCTTGCCAGAGGCCGCGACATACACGACACGATCGCCGAGTTCAAATATCTGATTGCCGAGTCTGTGCTCCGCATCCTTAGGGTGGAGCAACGCTGACCTCGGAACGTTTTGTAGCTTTCGGCGCTCCGTCTGGGTATTGGCTTCCCTCAAAACATCCGCAGCATTCTGTAGCTGCATTACCACGTCCGAGTCCAGCTGCTGGGCCTCTAGGGGCACGCGCTCGAACTTGCTGGTCTCCACTGTCTTCAGCCACGCTCCAATTGCCTTGATCCTGGCGCTAGCAACATCGCGATCCGCCCAGAGATCGGTCTCGCTTACTTCGTTTCCTTGCGGGTTTCGCAAAATAGCAGCGAAAAAATCTGGAAATTGAGTCATATACTGCACCAACAAGTGGATGGCGGCAGGACTGAATTCCCAGCCCGATGCCGACTTCCGAGAATAGCCCAACACCTTCTGCTTCTTGCCTTCAAATTTCAAGTTCAAACCCAAGTTGACTTTCATGCTTCCACCGACGGTGAGGACCTGGAAAGAGGACGTGATTTTGCTCAGAACGAGGGGATGAAGACCCAGCTCCTTAGCCACAGCGAAGGATGGCTTATACCGACTTTGTTGCTCTGCCCGGCGGATGATGGAGCGCGCGAAGTCGGGCTCTTTTTGGACCGCTTTGGAAAGGAGGATGGTAGCTCGGTTGGTTTTGTGCTCGAGAACTTCGAGAGGGCGGCCGTGATCGGGCTCACCGAGGAAGAAAGCATGCGTCCCGACAGGGAATTCTTCCTCAAAGGGGACGGCGCCACGCTCGACGAAGCGCTCGTCTGGACTGATCACGTCATCTACTATTATTTGGCTAGCATAGTCAGTTTCCATGCCAGGGATTGGCCCGTAATACTTGACCGAGGCGCCTTCCTCCGTCTTGACCAGACCCTTGAGCATTTCGACATGGATCATAGACTCGACACCCCCGATAATGATCCCGAGTCGTTTGCTGTAAAAGTTTTCGATGCGGGAAGCTTTCTTGTTCCATTCTTCGATATCTCGATTTGAATGATGGTTTTGTAGGACATGCCCCGAGCCATCTGGGGCAAGTATATAGTCAAACAGTTCATCAGAAACCCGCACGACTCTAGCTTCTTGCAAAAAGGGATAACCGACATGGCATGTTTGGCCAAGCTTGGTCTTAGCGGACTCTACACGGCAGCGCAGCTCTACGTCGGCCAGAGTGACGACCATACTCTCGTTGCGGCTTTCCTGTTGGAATACGTTGACGCCATGGAAGCCCAGAGTTGCGTTGTAGGGTAGTGTGGCAAGACTGGGAAACCCTGCTAGTGCCTCAGCACCCAATTTGGCGCCTTCCACTAAACCGTGGTAGAAATCTAGGCCCTCCGTGGTGGGAAGATCGAAGATATTTTCGATACAGTGGCAATGTGGGAGGTCGGGGAAGATGCCGACCATAGAGGAAGGGTACACGAAGTCGAGACTTGCATCGTAGGTGAATTTGAGAGACACGCCAAAGTCGTTGCGAGCCTTTTCTGCTGGGCTGAGAAGCTCATTCCGGGGAGCCATGGCAGGTAAAAGTCGCTGCTCTTCAATGAAGGGGATTTTGACCACAGCTTCCCATTCCATCTTTTTCCCATTCATATCGAGCTCGAAATCACGTGGGTAGAAGTCAATGATGGGGGACTTGGGATCCGTCATCAAGTCGTGGTACACGGTTGGAACAATCTTTTTACTCCTGTCGGGCAAAACACCCATCAGCTGCTCAAATGGTCTAAATGGCTGACCAAGCTTGAAGTTGAGATCGGCACCTAGGCCCTTGGTGATATCTGTGTTTCAAGATTAGGCATCGATTAGTAAGAGGACGGGGCAAACAACTGCAAACATACCTGAAGTCATAGGAGAATAGTGGTACTGATAGAACCAAGGCCAAGAAGCCACGCCTCGGTAATAGTAGTATAAGACCCATTGTAAACCCTGAACGTAGTTCTGGCAAAGTTTGGTGAGTTCCGTCACTTGCTCCTCGGGGGCCCAGTGAAACTTCCCATCATAGTACTTGGCTTTCCATTCTAGCAGCTGTTCTTTGTATTTGAGTTGATAGTTTGCCTGGGCTTCCTCAGCCGACGTATCGGTGATTTGAGCATTATCATAGCGTTTGACAACACGGAGCAGGGCTAAATGTCCCTCCTCCTCTTCTTCCTCCTCCTCCTCTTCTCCTTCCTCGCCAGCCGTCTTTACCCTCCCCGGAAACTGCAGAACGAGGTCACGACGACCCTCATCATCCTGAATCGTGCGCCACTCTACGTGAAGATTTTCTGCGACATCTTGCACAAACTTGCGGTCTGCGGCAATCAAGTCATGACCCAGATTCAAAGGCTCGGAGGGTCGTGTCGTGACGTATTTGCGAATTTGTTTCCATACTTCTTTCTGTGAACTCGTGACAATGGGCTTTCCTTTGACTCTGGCAGAGGATACATGTTCCTGCCCAATGTCTGCCAACTGCTTACTCCTGAACCATTTGGAATCGGCGTGCTCGTATTCGAAATGGCGTGTTTCCTCTTTAGCTAGCTCGTCAAGCAGCAAAGCTAGGCGCGGAAGGTTGATGACGCCCTGCTCATTGATGTAGCCATCACACTGGGGCAGGACGTCCTTGTAAATGCGAAACATGGTGGCCAATGCGCCTTCGTTGATGTGCAGATAGGGTAGATTGGGTAGAAAATCATTGCCAACAAAGAAGGCCATGAGAATGAAATCATCTATTATGCGTTCCAAGTCGAAGGGTATTCTCAGGGAGCTGTCCTTCTTCAGGTCCTGGAACTCGAGCTCGAGGTATTCGCGAACAATGTGCAGGTGGAGGAGATAAAAGTTCTGGTGCTCGAGCTCCTTGGACTTGGTCTTGGAGGTGCGGCCAAAGGTGACCTCTTCTCGAAGCAGGCAGAAGTGGGGGTCGTGGCTCAGTAGGCCGAGCATGATGAGGTCGGCGTCGAGGCCGTACAGGCAGTGGCGGACATTGGGGTGGTAGTCGGGCTGGGCCTTGGCGTTGCGGATATACTCCATGATTTTGTGCTCGCCCTCGCCGGGGACCTCGTGACCGGACAGGACGATGTCGACGCCCTGCCAGTCGGTATCCTCGGAGATCTTCTTGTTAATGAAGTACTTGAGCTGCAGGGTGAGCTTGGCCATGAAGTCGGTACCAGGGGTGATGCAGTTGCTGTCGAAGGGGTCGTCCTTGGGTAGCTCCTGGCCCTCGCGCAGAGCCTTTTCGCGTGCATGCTCGGCGTCGAGGGCAGTGCGGAAGCGGCGGGCGCGCTGCTGGTTCATCTTGGCGCGGGGGGCGACGCCATCGATGGCCATGAAGAAGAGCTTCCTGGGCTTGATCTTACCGAACAGGTGCTCGATGTAGTTGAAGATGCGGATGAACATCTCATCTTCACTGAGGCGGAAAGAGGTGTCGTGAGTGTCCTTGTGGGTGCAGTTATGTATGATGCCGTTCATGTCGAGGTAGAGATTGTCGAACTCGGGGATTCGATTCTCGGCGATGAGCTGAGAGATGGCGGGGTAGCGCTCGGAGAGCCACCTGAAGAACTTGGGGACACTGCATTGGCAAGGCAAGTGGCGAATTAGTAAGTGTGTCCGGTGTATGGCTAGGGACGGGAGACAAACCCCATGGCTGGGTAAATGCAGCAAGCAAGCTGCTACGATGCTGTGTTGTGTGTGCGTGCGCGCGCGTACAGGCGACGTCGAGTCGGGGCAAGGCTAGCACTGAGTAGATGTGCACTTGTACAGCGCCAAAGGTGGCATGTGGTTGTATTGATGTGCGCAACTACCTTATATGCCGTGGGCGCGGTGCTGGGGACGCTTCCTGGACTCGTCGATCTCGTCGTCTCGTCGGTCTTGTTGGCGTCGCAACTTTCTCTAGTTAGGAAACGGGGAAGCGAATACAACCTGAGGGAAGGAAGACACGATAGAGAGAGACACACACACAGAGAGAGAGACAGAGGAGGGATAAAAAGAAGCCAGCACGCAAGCAACCAAGGCGGCACAAGCAGCGAAGACAAAAAGAGACGTCCAAGGAGAGAGAGCGCGGCAGCTTTAGACAGCGCCAGGCAAGAGGGAGGGAAGTCTGACGGTTTCGTCACTAAAAGATGCGGTTCCATGTAAATCGCGAGACTTGCAGACTGGGCCAACTGCAAAAGGTGGATGAGGTACCAGCCGAGCCAGCTCGCCAGCCAGTGACCAGTAACCAGTGACCAGTAACAATAAACCAGTATACCTAGGATACGAGCAGACTACGAGTACCCGGTACTCCGTATCCGTAGTGGCGAGTCCACATCAAATGGAAGTGTCACACATCCGTTGAATCCACTTAAGGTTCTGCTCCCCAAGAGCCGGGTCAGACTCCGGGTCAGCTCTTATCGATAAGCCACATCCGACCAGAATCACGACGGGACGCAAGCTCGGCGAGTCGGCAAGGGATTCAGGGGGAGAGGCGCTACCCGGTAGCTGGCGGCTGACTGCATGGTTCAAGGTCCACTGTGCTCTCTTGCGGCTTGCAGGCCACTCACTTTACGCGCAGCGCGTCTCGGTACCAGCATCCAACTCCAGCCTCGTCGCATCTACTGAATACAACCTTAGGTACAGATTACACACCACACCTGTCGCCCTGGGCTTGTTTGTGCTTCGAATACTCACTACAGTTGTACTGACTAGTATTTAAGAGCACATAGGCATCTCACATAGATCTACGCCCCCAGCCTCTTCCTCTTCCTCATCTTACACCCATTTGCCTTCCGCCTGGTCGACGGCTTGGCTGCTGGGCTGAGGCATACCGTCTCTTTTGGCTGGCTTGCGCCGACTACATCAACACCGCTCATCCCCCTCCTTCTTCACATCGCCTGCCGCCGCACGCCGACGTCGACATGGCCCCAGCTACCACCGTCGAAGATGTAGACAGTAAGTTCCTGTTCTCCCCCGCCACCCCTCCGCACATTCGACGCTGACCCGGCCCGACCAGTGGACGGCCCTTCGCACGACTTCACCGAGGATGAGGAACAGAGGCGTGTCAACGAAGAGTACAAGACCTGGAAGAAGAACTCGCCCTTCCTCTACGACATGATTCTCAGCACCGCCCTGCCCTGGCCCACCCTTACCGTCCAGTGGTTCCCCGACGTCAAGGACCAGCCCGCCAAGAACTGCACCGTCCACCGCGTCCTGCTCGGCACTCACACCTCCGACGGCAAGCCCAACCATGTCCAGATCGCCGAGGTCGAGATCCCCAAGGCCCTACGACCCAGCGCCGGGGACTATGACGAGGAGCGCGGCGAAATTGGCGGCTACGCCAAGGCCGACCCCGCCGCCATCCGCTGGAACGTCGTCCAGCGCATCGACCACCCCGCCGAGGTCAATAAGGCCCGCTACTGCCCCCAGAACCCCGACCTCATCGCTACCCTCGCCGTCGATGGCTCCATCCTCATCTTCGACCGCACCAAGCACAGCTCCGAGCCCAACGGCCAGGTAAACCCCCAGATCCGCCTCGAGGGCCACTCCCACGAGGGCTTTGGCCTGAGCTGGAGCCCCCACGTACAAGGCTCTTTAGCTTCCGGCAGCGAAGACCGCACCGTCTGCCTCTGGTACGCCGATTTATGCCGTACCCTTTCTCTTCCGCTTCTGTCCAGTTTGCTGACGGCCTTGGCTCCAGGGATCTCAAGACTCTCCAGAGTGGCAAAAACACACTAGGCCCTGCGCGCCGCTTCACCCATCACTCTAACATTGTGAACGATGTTCAGTACCACCCCATCTCCCGTAACTTCATCGGCAGCGTCTCGGACGATCTCACTTTACAGATTCTCGATATTCGGCAGGCGTCGGACAGACTGTCTTCTCTCGTCGCCAAAAACGGACACAACGACGCCATCAACGCCCTGTCCTTCAACCCCTCCTCCGAGGTTCTCGTGGCCACCGCCTCTGCAGACAAGACCATTGGCATTTGGGACTTGCGCAACGTCAAGGAGAAGGTGCACACGCTCGAAGGCCATCAGGATGCTGTTACCTCCCTCGCCTGGCACCCTCATGAGTCGGGGATACTGGGCAGTTCGAGTTACGATCGGAGAATCATCTTCTGGGACCTCAGCCGAGTAGGCGAAGAGCAGCAGCCTGACGACCAGGAGGACGGACCCCCCGAGCTGTAGGCCCTTCCTTCTATAACCCCAACCCTACCTCGTTGGGAGCTAACTGGGCCTCATTAGTCTTTTCATGCACGGCGGTCACACAAACCACTTGGCCGATTTCAGCTGGAACCTGAACGATCCTTGGCTCGTGGCCAGCGCCGCCGAGGATAACATGCTACAGATTTGGAAGGTGGCCAACTCGATCGTGGGCAAGGATGAGGCAGACCTCCCTTTGGACGAACTTGGCAGGTAGAGAGGAAGAGGCGGAGCACATATCTATCCGTTCCGAGGCGACAGCGAGAGTCATGAGATTGAGAACTTAGAACCACCGGCGCAGTGGCTTCCTGGAGGTTCAACGGTGAAGAAGACGACGACGTAACAGCTTCGTTGTCTGTACGATGTGAAGAGAACGGAGAAAATCGCCAGCTGCCAGCAGGCTCGCTCCATTTTCATCAAGTCGGAGGTAGCCCAAGACAGAGCTTGCGACGGAAGAAGATCAGACAGATGTATGAGCTGCCAGGCGGGAAGCACATTCCTGAGCGTCGTATGTCACTATGTTATTGCTAACGGTATAATGGCATATGGACAGTGCGAAGATGGGACAATGCTTGTATGTGCACCGCGGATAGCGGTGCACATGTCCCTGATGGACAGACATCGAATTGATTCATAATGGCAACGCCATTTGGTCGTGATCGAGTACGCTGTGAGATGTTGATAGAGGCATTCTATACCCAGGAAGGCGCGCTGACTGTTGTTCCGAGTCAACGCATCCGGTAGCTCATGGCTTGTACATGGTGTTAAAGTAAGAGACCTACATCCGTTGCCACTGATTTGTGGACGTTGGTGGCAAAGCAAGATGTAGGTATTGGTCCCAGTCGAGTCAGTAGAAGTCAGCAACCGCCAGCAACATGGACTCCTTTCCCAGCTTATATCAAATCTGCAGAATTAAGACTACACAGGTAGGTATATTTGGCAGTTCCGTCCCATCGAATTCAACCACGCGCCAGTCCAGTGGCCTAATCCACTTCCCCAGGACGCAGCACTTCAGACTGGCCCACTTGTAAACTACCGATAGGTATGTATCCATCGGTACGAAGGCTAACGAAGGCAGTTAGAACCGCCGTCGACGAGAGGGCCCGTATGCGCGGAGACGCAACGCAGACGAAGCAGACTCCTGTGTAGCGCATAATATACTACATCATATCGCTCCCCCATCTTCTGTAGTTATTAAAAAAAAAAAAAAAAAAAAAAAAAAAAAAAGAGTCCGTCTCGTGGATATTGGGACTATGTAGATACCCCAAGAAGATTGACCCAGTGTTGAGTGAATGAAAGCATATCACTGACACAACACTGTACGTCGACACCAGTTACTCTCCCCATCTAGTCTCCTGAACTTCTGTATGTATGCTCGTCGAAGGTCTCCAGATTAGAATAAGAGACCGAGGCAAACCACGATCATGCATCGGACTCCCCAACATATACATCCGCTGGTGCAACGTGAGGTACGATCTCGCTTCTGGCTCCCTCACCGCTGCATGACGAGAGATAGGGGAGAAACATAATACCAGCCAATACGTGATTATCATTACCATTTCTCCTCCTCCGATGGTCACAATATAGAACCCTTTGTCCACCCCCTGCTTTTATCGTCGAGAATTGCACACCACCGGTCATATGGCGTGCGCGCTCTGCTCTGCTCGAAATGTTTCATCAGCTTTTTGCCTGCTTCATTACACACCCAGTCCATTGAGTGGTAGTCCCACAGCCTGAACAGTCCCTTTCGTGTACCATCGACCTTGCTCAATTTGTATGACCTCCCTCTGCCCCGACCAGGGTATTCGGCTTGCCGTGTGGCACCACCCTCTTTTCATGTTCTCTTTCGCTTCATTTCCCCAACCTCACATCGTTTCCGCAACTGTACCCCATGTGTTCCCTTCTGTCCTGTGGTGTATATACCAGATTCTAACGCCAGAGATCCCGCTCTTTCTTCTTAGGCCCCTGGCTGCTTGTCGGTCGGGGCCACAGATCTTCTCGGCCGTTCGAGCTGGCCGCACTCCCTTTCCTCATATGAGACTGTCTCTCGCCCGGCACGCTGAGGAACCCACCGTTGCCGTCTCCCATGATGCTCATCCTCGTGCCCCCACCGCCCTGCCATCCAGCGCCTAAGTCTGACAGGCCATAACTACTCAATGGTCGCCCGCTTGCCGTGCTTCCACTCCGGGCATGGCCGCCTCGCCCACGGCTACCGTATGCATCAAAAGGATCCATCCTGGTGCTGCCCCAGTCCAGATCATCGTCGCCTTTCGTAAAGATTTCAAGAGTCTGGTTCAATGCGAGCATTCCGGGTCCACGAGGCGAACTGAAGGCCGAAGCAAAGGGATTGTTCGAACTGAAACGCGGTTGGGAGTTTTGATTACCCCCCGCGCGGGTAGGTGACAGGTTCCCGCCACCCGCACCAAACATGCCCATGCTCCCGGCACTACTTGGGCGCTGCTGTGGGCTCCCCGCGAAGCCAGGCATCGGCGGCGGTAGGCCCAGAAGCACGTCGGGGAAATTCTGGTCACGGACATAGATCGCAGCCAGGCGTGGCAGGCCGCCAGCGAAGAGGGAGGACGCCAAATAGTTGTAGTAGCCGGCCGTGGTGCTCGCGTACTGGGATGTCGCAGGGGAGGCTGTGATCTCATAACGCAGGGTCTCCAGGGACCAATTAGCGAGAGGCGGGATAGGAGGGTTGGAGTGTGAGGGGAAGACGGAGTCTACTTGTTCGGTGATAGACAGTGTCACTAGACGCGGGGCGCGAGCCAAGATGTCATGCAGAGCAGCGGGCTGTACTCCCGTGTTGCTCAGAGACAAGACTTTGAGAGTGTTCTTGGTATCCTCGCGTGACAAATACGCCGCCAACCCCTCTGCCGTAACACGGGGCACGTCCTTGAGGATGAGCTCCTCGAGAGCTGGGAATGGAGGCATGACATCGTTGTAGCGGAAAACGTCATTGTCCAGCATTCTGCAGTTCGTCGCCTTGAGGGCTCGAAGTCGCTGCAGCACGGCTAGGACCTGCCGCAAGAGAGCCGGGTCCATGTCGATTCTACCGAGTTCGAGGACCTCGAGGTTTGGCCATATGCTGCCGCGCGCAAGGCTCTCAAGGCTTCTCTCGCTGCCTGCATTGTACGTCATCTTGCGGAGATCGGGGCAGCGTGCCTGGACCTCGAACTTGAGGGTCTGGTAGGCGGGCTCGTCGACGAACAAGCCCTCGGGCAGGTCGACGTAGCGCAGGTTGGGGAGAACAGCGATGGTGCGGGCCAGCATGGGTGCGCTTGACTCGCGCAGCATATAGGGTGTCTTGAAATACCGAATAAGCTTGCCCAAGCGAGTGGGATCGTCGCGCAGAGTGCGGCAAAGCAGATGGAGACGGGCGCCAGCTGTGTCCTCGGGGATACCATTGCGGTCGAAGCGGCTCTTACGGCGGCGACGCTCCGACAGATCAATCTCTCGTTCGCAGTAGTGGACCGTGTCTATGCGGATGCTGTAATACCTGCGCAGAGAGGGCGTGGTCGAGGGTTAGCCAGGAGAAGGCCCTTTTTCCCAAGCTGCGTCGTGCAAGGAGTAAAGGGAGAGAGAAAGAAGAGGGCGAGGGAGAGGAAAACGAGGAGAAGGGAAGACAAACATGAGCTGGCGGGCGACCTGGCGCCAGAGCTTGCAGACCTGGCCCGCGTGTGCGAGATCGCGCAGATCGCAGAGCATGCAGGCATCCTCGACGGCGCTCTGCTCGCAGGTCTCGTAAGACTCGTCGGAGCTATGCGGACAGACGAAGGCGAAGACGCGCTCAAGGATGGGCTGCGGCAGCTGTAGCCAAGGTGCGAAGACTCGGCTCCTTTCGGCGTAGTTGGAATAGTCATTCTGGCGCGGGTTGTACAGGCGGTACTTGTCCCGCTCCTGGGCGTCCTGAGCGTAGCCCGACTTCTTGTGGGACTTGTCGATGGACGACGACGACTTCTTGCTGCGGCGGAAGAACTTCATGGCGCCTTTCATGGTGGGGTCAAGCCCACGCGCAACAGTCCCGAGACGCAGGGCTTCAGTGGACACAGTTCAGGGGCGAACAAAGACACGAGAGTCGAGACCAAGGCAGGCAGAGCAGGACAAGTGTGTCCGCTACGGCGACAGCAACGGAGGGTGCTATACGGGCAAAGGAGGGGGAGGTTGGGAGAAGTAAAGGCGCGGAGGGAGAAGGAGAAGGTGCAGTGGCAGCGTGCAGCGTGCAGCATGCAGCTCACCCTGGTTACCACTATGTGCAGAGGATGCGTGCCGTGTTGGAGCTGAATACTATTGTGCTGGCTTGTTGGTGCGCTGCAACGGTGCGGGATCGAGGCACACGCCACACGCAAGGGGGGGGCAGGGGTGACACGGCGACGGGAGGTGACGGGACACTCTGTGATTGAGCTCCCTGTTGTATTCTAGGTAATCTGTGCTCCGTGGTCTGTTACCAAGGTTGCTGAGACGGCCGGGGCAAGGGGTGCGACGCCGCCAATTGGTCGTCTGAATGCTCCCAAGGTCTTGCTCCGTACGTAGATGAGCACCGACGTATCCGACACGGAATCTGGGGTTCTCGGGGTCTCCAGATGACGCACTTGGCCAGACCACGCAACTGCTACCTTCAGGTACCTAACCTTAGGTAGGCGAGGCACGGGGCGAGCGTACAGAATACCGCGACACACAGGTCGTCCGAGCCGTGCAGCAGTTGCCGTTGACAACGGAGGTTGTTGCAATTGGAATGTGACCACGCAGCCCAGGAGCCGAGATAGATGGCTGCTCTGAGAGAGAAGAAAGGAGCTGAGCCCGGAAGACACAGGAGATGGGCTTGTCACGCGCAGCACATCCCTTTATTCCTTCTGGATAATGAAGATCTTTTACTCGCCTGGGTCTAGTCCCAACCACTTTCACCCAAACCTGACCTGACGCGACCCGTCCTACTGCGAGCTTTGTGCGAGAACCAGACACCTCGACAGCCTCGCCCAACACCGCGCTGGCGGCCAGTTTGCGCCCGCTGCTGTCTTACTCAGTGCGAGCATGGTACGGGATCCCGGACGTCCCAAACATAAACTACGCCGAGAAAATTACGCAATGGTCCCAGCAGCAGCCTCCTTCATAACCTCCATCATACATGTGGTACACACTATGACACCCACTACGGGGTCCTGCAGCCGTTATTTGGTTTGTTCGACCGCCATCGTTGTTGCCCAAGTCTCCACACACGACAGGTCAACGAAGGCTACGTGGATCGCCCGGTCCCTCAGCTTTACTGCCTCGAAGCCAAGCCCCCTTTGCTCTGCTTATGATTTCATGTACGGCGCAGCTGCGCATACTGCTCGTTTGGTTTTACAGTTCAGTGGGAAATGCATGGTCACCTAAGCAAGGATCTAGCCTGACAGCTAAGGAGACACGGGCGGGCGAGAGAAAGACACGATGGATCCCCCATGAAATTTCGATGCAAGACTGAAAAAATACAGAATCAAAATACAGGAAGGCAGAGAGACAGACGCGGACCGCTGATGCGCTTGCCATACTATGACCCTCTGGCCGCACAGTCCCACAGCGATACACCTCCAGCAGCCCGAATCAGGACGTCAGGTAGACGTTGCCCCCTTTGAGACCGCGTTGCCGAGTTAACACACAGGCCGAGGACCTTCTGAGCCGCACAGACTGAGACCAGAGAACCGGAAAATACTCGTCTGGTTCAGCATTGATCCTCATCGTCGAATTCAGTGAGTCCTCGGAACGGCTGTGCTTGTTTTTTTGATCCGAAACAGAACCCGGCTCGGCTTAGCCCCTAGCTTCCATTGAGTTGGATTCCGTCAAGAGGCGATGCTGGGCCCGAGAAGTTCGATTTACCTGTCCGCAGGGTCAAAGGGAACGGGTACTCGTCTGGGTCCTCCTCCTCACTGCGCACTTGTTAGCCCATATCGTAGTCTATCAAAATCAAGGGTGGAGCCATAAATAAACATACGGTAATTTCCAGGCCACGTAATCTTCCGTACTCAGTCCTTCTCGTCCCTCCTGGAGACTGGCGAAATCACCAGGCGTCATCATCCCCGTCCTGTCACGAGGTGAGCCAGGCACCGAAAACGGTCTGGAGATTTTTTGCTCAACGCCGGGGATGAAGTCTTCCTCCTCCTCGCCTCCGAAGGAAGCTGGGTACGCTCGGCGCAGTGCCAATTGTCGCGCCTTCACGTACTCCATCCCCATCCTCTTCCAATCCAGGAGATCACTAAGTCTCTCGGTTCGGTTCCGCTGGTTGATGCGCTGACGCCGGCTCTTTTGGCAGAAGTCAAACATGTGCGAGGTAAGCTGATTGACCGAGTCATCCACACCCTTGCTGCGCCGGTCCACAATGTAAATACCGTAATCGCTCGAGTTCTCAATGAGTTCCTCCATGTAGCAACCAAAGCCCGACAGATTCGTCGTAATACTGGGAACTCCCATGACCGTGCACTCGGCCGGCGTGTAGCCCCAAGGCTCGTAATATGAAGCGAAAACCCCGAGGTTGGTGCCACGAACGAAATCGTCGTAGTCGAGTGGCAGGATGGGGTTGGAGGAGTTCAAGAATTCAGGATGGAAGACGATCTTGACTCGATCGGTGGGATGGTTGAACAGTTGTACACGCCGAATCTGGTTCAGAATAGGGTCCTCCTGGTCGTTGATCATATTGTGCGTGACGATTGGAGGCAGTGAGTGGCGCTTCATAGCGAAAAGACGGCGGCGTAGCACAACACGATCAGCACTAGTGATGAGCTCCTTCTCATCAGGCATCGGGTCGCCATCATGCCATTTGAGCGACCTTTCGAAGATGCGACGACCAATGCCTCGCTCAATCACGTCTACCGTATCTCGCAACGACTTGATGACCGCCTGGCCTTTGAGAGCCTCGACCGTCAAGGAGGTTGTCTGTGCCGGCATGATGACAAAAGCCACGACAGTGGTCTTGCTACCAACAGCCTTGAGCCTATGGTTCAAGCGAGCGAGAGATTCGATGAACATGTCAACGCCCTTGTTGCGAAATTCGTAGCGACCGGCGGTGAAGAAGTAGAGAGTGTCCTCGGGCACGAAGTCGTAGTGTCCGTAGAAATGGCCACGGACGAAGTCGTGGATCTTCTCCTTGGACTGCTGATGCAGGTTCTGGAACTCGTGCATAGCGGAGAACTTGGTCACGTTGAGCCCGTTGGGCAGCACACCATCCGGCTTGCGCTTGAGGAGATGTTCACTCTCAAAGGCGGTGATGTGAGAGACGGTAGTGAAGACATCGCACGAATGAGCAGCTGCACGCTCAATGCAGTAGCGGTGGTAGATACCACGCTTACCCGCCTCGGCGTCGACGTCAAACCACTGCAAGTTGTTGTAGAAATCGACTGAGCCTGCACACAAGTATCGGCCCAGCAGAGTGGCGTGGGTGGTGAAGACGGTGGTAATGTCTATGCGGCGCTTCTTGACAAGTGGCAGAGCGACGCCGGCGAGCCACTCATGGAAGTGGGCAATGACGGCTTTGTTTTTCTCATGGCAAACATACTGGGGCAATTGTCAGTGAAGCAAAGCGATGGGCCAGGTAAGGACGACACGTACCTCGCCGAGGAACCAGGCGACCAAATAGCCAAAGACAATGGTCTCATTGGTCTCATCGTCGCCTGGCGGGGCGGGGATGCTAGCAGCATTCCACAGATCGGCCTTCCACTCGTCCATGTACTTGTACGCCGTCTTGGTATCGATCAACAGGACGCGAGGGGCGCCCTCTATCAGCCAACGCCCGTAAAGAATGCCAATGCCGCGGCTGCGCATAGCCTCGATACTCGCAGCTATCTCGGGGTTGGTGGGCTCGAGCTCCTCGACTTCGACGGCAGCCTGGCGACGATGGGTTAGACTACGCAGCGTAGAGACGAGGCGAGTACCAGGGCCTAAGGGCTTACCGATTGGTGGTTGAGGGGACCGATGAGAGTATATCGATCGCCATACTCGGCAGTCGTGACAGGAGCTTTGGACTTGATGACCGAGTAGATGCCGCCGACTAAGAGACGGAGAACGCGGGAATGGTCAGTACAGAAAGTGCTTGGCGGTAGCCGGGGATGTTTCTCACGAGAGCACAGGGAAAGACATACCACGATGAGCAACCTC
Source organism: Xylariaceae sp. FL1019 (assembly GCA_022578705.1). NCBI lineage: Eukaryota > Fungi > Ascomycota > Sordariomycetes > Xylariales > Xylariaceae > Xylariaceae sp. FL1019. The sequence continues at coordinate 94,082 of MU391980.1, read as the reverse complement.
AGTCGCTATTTCGAAGAGGATATGATTTTTCACCTCGCGAGGAGGCCTGTCCCCGTTTTCGCTAGCCATAGCAGCGAGGGAGCCGGAAAAGGGTGAGATCGGCAGTGATTACGATGAGATCCGGAGGTTTCTGGCGACGGAGAAGGGAAGGAAAGAAAGACGCGAGAAAATGGACAAAACACAAGAGGCAGAAGAGAAGCCAATAGTCTGAGCTAGCAACTTATCAATGAATTTTAGTACGTGTCGGTACAGTAGGCAGTAAACAAGGTGAAAAGTAGCATACTAACGGGATGGTTGTAGGATGGAAAGCAGTTGGAAGATGGAAGCTCCAGACTGGGGCGATCTGGGGGTGGGCAAGAGAGCGGCGGGCGATGAGGAGGGCGTCGAGGTGGAGGTGGAGAGGCGCGCGGAGCAATCATGAGAGAAAGTGAGGAATTGATTGTCGCAAATGGCGCTTTACGTCAACCCGCCGCGACCTGCAAAGCCGGGGTTCGTGAGATGCAGCCGAGCAGTCTCTTCTGATGGAGCTCGACGCCGGACTCGATGCAGCTCGATGCAGCTCGATGCGCACTGCGGGCGGCCCAACCCCTTCCTGGAGGTCAATTCGAGCAGCTGTCGCCCTAGCCCCTTTCTTCCCTCGCACGGAGCTGGAGATACTCGCGGCACGTGTATCGCGCAAGGGGAGCTACTGGCAAAATGCTGAGGCCATCGTAAATAGGCGTCAGCGGCTCTCGCATTGGCCACGCCGTGCTCGCTGCCAACCCTTCGGGCAGTAGCCTTCCGTTAACCGAGCACCTGGGCTCCCCAGTACGAACCCACCAAGTCCACGGGCGGGAGGGGGGCTCTGGAATGATGAGCTCCCCTTCTGCTCCCCTTCTGCTCCCGCACTCAACTGTACGGACATACACGCCGACACCCCTGATGTGGCCTTGCCTCAGGTTCAGTACAGCTCGACCGCCTCGGTTTGCACATGTGAGATGGGAAGCGGTGTGAACTGAATACGTCCGCAATCCGTACTATCCTCCCCATCGTTCTACTACCTGGATTATCTCGCCCTCCCGGCCAAAAAATGCATATCGCTTTACATTTTGTCTCGCCAATTTCTCGGCCGCCCCCCACCGGCTTTCGCAAAGGCACGCAAGGGAACTTTTTCTTCCCCCCTGACCAGACAGAGAAGTAGCAACATCTATTCCGTAGGTAGCTCTGAAGAGATTTGAAGAGGACTGACAAACCAAAACGGCTCAGCGCGATCAAATTTCAATCGACCGACCAACCTCGCCCAACTCATCTCAGCCGCGTGGAGAACATACCCTGTGGACATACACACTGTAGGTAAATCGACGCAGATGTACAGCAGCGGCCCTGCTTGTAATTAGCGGCCTGCACCCCGCAACCGCTGGACGACACCTGATCCCTAGATGTTGTTTACAACATAGTAGAGCTGCAAACAGGTACGGCTACCTACTACGATATGATCAATCTTTTCTTATTTGTGAAGCTTAAGTACACCATGTGATGGATAGGTAGGTAGGTATAGTATAGACTCTACGTCACCGAAGACATGCAGTACATTTCGGGAGCACAGCTTTTTATGACGTTCTGGCCAACGCTATCGAGGGACGGATGTACGCCGTACAAGCATGTTACTTTCTCAGCTCCACTCCCAATGATTGCTTAGTCATATGACGAAATGGTGTAGATATCCGCCTGAGCGAGGCTGACGGGGCGCTGGAACTAACTGCAATACTAAACACCTGCCGCAATGATGCGTGAGGTAAAACATGAAAAGACTCTTAAACTTGAAACATCTTTGGGGTTCACGCGCACAAGTTGAAAACTAATTCAACTCGAATAAAACTCAATGGCGGAAGTGCCTTGCTGAGAAATACCACAGGTTAACACTGCTGTATGTTACACGTGCGTTCGCACATTGCTTCAGTTCTCAACCCATTGCTCATGATTTATCGACAATGGCAACGATCAAAGGGACTGAGCTGCATCATACCACCCGCGCATCACGAGGTGACCTTTCTCGCCTCTCTCCATTGACTACCGCATATGCTATGGCCTGGGTGCTTGTAGGTACGATGCTTCAGTATTGGGCCACTTGTACTTATGTACCTTGGTGAGAAATGCATTGAGCATCAACCAAAAGATCAGTCGCAACAAGATGCAATCGACTATATATTCAGAGTAGGGCGAATATCAGTAGATGATAATAGCCTCCTTGCAGCGGCTCCGCGAAACCCTCTCATGATGTTGCTGCCTATAGTTTTCTTAAACACGCGAGAAAACGCAATGCGAAGATAGTAACCACACTAACGCCTGAGATGATGTTCATGCTCTTCTTACTTTACTCACGTCCACACTCGAGAGACCCCATTACGCGTAATGGGGTTATCTGAGGTCATATCCCCTGCACCTTCCTATACGATGGCGGCTTCATCGTTCTCCTAATCAACTTGCCCGCGTAAGGAGGAATAAGGGAGATCGCGCTGATGGCGAGAACACGCCAGTAGAATCCCCTGTCACCAATGTGAGCTACATCAGTCCGTTTCACACTATCGACAACGGGGGGACGGGCATAACTAACCATGTCTCGACAAACTCGAGATCGAAGTACCTTCCCAGGAAAGGCACGGAGCCAGCATAAACCAGAAATGTGCCGACAATACTCATAATCATGGCGGGGTGCCACGTGGTGATCTCGATAGCCACCATGAGCAGCTCGTTGAGTACCAACACAGTGAAACTTACCGCCACCATCCTCGGCCCGTCTACCTCGGTCAGGATCTGCGACAGGCCTTGGATGATGCTTCCCTGGTAGACAGACACGAAAACCCAAACAAAGAATGTGCGATATGATAATGAGCGTCCCGATGTAAGTTCCTTGTATAACTCTGGGTACAGGTTGGCGACGTTTTCATCAACGTCCCTGTCCAAGACGAGGGAAAGGACGGGTGCTGCCGTGTAGACCGTTGCGTATCCCACAAGTAGCCAATCCTGTAGGCCATCAGATTAGCATAATGGTCCCGAATCGAGAGCATCCGATGCACTCGACTTGCCTTGTAGAGACCTTCGGGCTCAAATTTGATAGCGATACTATAAACGGTTTGACAGACCGCGATGATCAGACCGCGATGTATCACGAACTGCGCAAGTTTTGCGCTCCTCTTGTAGCTGTTGCGGCCGTGCCAGACGAGCAGCTTGGTCAAGTGAAAGAACTGCTCAATAGAGAAATCGGCGGCCAAGCTGGCTTGACGACCCTCCTTACCCACGATGCCCACTCCCACATCCGCGGCTTGAATCATTGACACGTCATTGCCGCCGTCGCCTATGCAGCAAACTCGTTTCTTGGTGAATCCTTTGATCAATTTGGCGATGTCAGCCTTCTGTGTAGGCGAGCAACGACAGGCCACAACGGTAGGTAGTTGTACGGCTGCCGATATGAAATCGGTCCCGAAATGCGTCAGGAATAGCGATAAGCTTTCACCGTCAATAAGCAAGCAAGAATCAGGCTTGCTCCGGAGGAAGTCGAGATGGTCTTGTGCGTTGTCCTTACGCTTGAGTTTGGCGACAGTGTAGATATACTGACCTCGAGCAACTAATTTTGAGCTTACAGCAACGCATCGTGCCGTTTCCACTTTATCGCCTGTCAACATCCAGATCTTGATGCCGGCATTGCGTAGGAGTTCTAATGAAGGCTTCACGTCTTTTTGCAGCTTATCTTCGACGCCGGTTACTCCTAGCAGCTCGAGGTCGTGTTCTAAAAAGCGGGCTATCACGCGCTGCGTAGCAGCATCGCGACCGTTGATAGCCAGCGCAGCGTCCTTGTAATTACTCGAGAACTCTTGATATTGATCGGAAGAGAGCTTTTTGCGCCCAACAACCAGGGTTCTCAAACCCTCCCGCGCCATGTTCGCGGTCTCCTCGTCTAGCCAGTCATTCGCGGCCACGATGGAGCCCATAACGGTATCTGCCCCCTTTTGGTAGAACCAGATTTCTCCATTGTCGAGGGATGGCGGCGATGTGCTTGCCGCCTGGCGGAACTGGACGATGATACCCATGCGTTTCCCGTCCGACGTAAATGGAAAAACATCGAGTATTCGTACCTGGACAACGCTCTTGCCCGTTTCTGTTGACTTCAAGATCATGCCCTTCCGATCTCGATAAGCGAGTCGCAGCCCGATGTGCTCGGTCCATCGAACAATCGCAATCTCGTCGGGCGAAGACGCTTGGTACGAAGTTGTGGTTAGTCCCCCCACCTCTTCTGTTGTCGGAGTGACGTTATGGCAGAGAGCGAGTGCCATGACTACGTCGCGTACTCGGGAACCTATTTCTCGACGTGTCCGAGTAGCCGAGGCTCCAGTAATGACGCTGTATGTAGACGATGGGGTTACGAGCATCTGACTGTTTGACTTAATTCCGAAGCCTTGCCGCACGTACGATGCCACCTCGTCCATTGCATCGTTGGCATAGGACACGGTGCCTACGTGGATTTTCTTCATCTCCATCTCGTTCTGAGTCAGAGTACCAGTTTTATCACTCAATAAGTATTCGATGCGCCCCAGGTCTTCAGGAATAGTACTTGTCCGTACTACAGCCCCGAATATTCCCGAATCTCTCTGAATTAGCCATGAATAAACGCTCTTCCCCAAATCCAGATTTACTCTCAGACTTATGGGTACGATGGTCGAGAATAAGACCAAAAAGCGCATAATCTTGACGTACCAGACGTTGCCTTCGGTATTACTGAAGCCCTCAAGGGCAACGAGAATAATGGAGAGCGCAAGGGTGAGCGCACATAGTATCTTGGTCAAAGAGTTGATCTCGAACTCTAACAAGCCTGTTTTGGAGCGCGAGGGAGCAGTTGATAAAGCGGACCGAGTCTGGGGGCCTGTGTAAATGACTACGGCCATCGTAGCCACCTGAGAGGCAATCACAGTGTTGGCCCACGCTGTATTGTCAATGGACAGCGGAACACTACGATTATTGTCGGCCGCATCTCTTCCTTGTGGGGCCAGCTCAATGGTGCCCACGAACTCGTTAACCTTCTTATCCGGTTTTCCACCCGTCACCCTCGCGTTGACCAGTTCCTCCAAGGGGAGTGACTGAGTGAGAGCTGAAGCCACTCGGAGTTTCCAATCGGTCTCACCGTCCAGCTGGTCTGTCCTGATAAAAGTCTCACCCGTTGAGCCACCTTCACCCGTACTCGAACTGCCCAGATCGGTCGTCTTTCCATTGCCTTCCAATGAGTTGTCCTGAGCCGTAGGATGGTCACCTGCATCCACCAACGGTACATCGGTATTCAGCTCACGAGCTGCCTCCTGTAGTGCCTCACCTGCAGAGCATTGTAGGATAACAATATCAGCGGGTACACGTTGCCCTTTGCTCAATTTTAGTACATCGCCGACTTTGATATCACGGGACTTCTTGCTCATTTCGCGCACGTGAGAGGATGGTTGATGTAAGCCCTCGCCTTGGGCCCGCTCCTCTTCTGCCTGTATATCCGACAGCCGGTCGTTCCGTCTTAAGCCGTCTCTGTAACGGTGGCGCAAGGCAGACGACATGAACCTACTCGCTGTGCCGGGCGCAGCGGGGTGGCTAAAGTGCAGTACGGTGTATTCCTCTGAGTTGGCCTCATTATCTCTTCGGCGCCTCTCGATGTCGTCGTAAGCTTCCTTGCCCATGGTAATGACGAGCACAAATGCCAAGGGTGCGATGTATGTGGACAAATAGCCTATGCGTAAGGCGTGTATGGCCTGTGACAGTGCGACAAGTAAGAAGTAAAGGTTGAAGAAGAAGGAAAACTCGTTGTATAGAGTGACGGGAAGAAAGGTCAAGGCCGTGTATTTGGCGTTGGAGATTAGATTGGGCGGGTATCTTGTGGGTTGCACAGACCCGACATGTACAGTTCTAGAAGCGGAAGGATCGTCCTGCTCAAGGCCCAGCTGGTCATCATCGTCGTCGCCGCCGTCGCCGTTAGAGAGGCGGACGCTACTAGCGGACATGAAGCTAGGTATTCTCAGGGTCGAGCGCAGCTTGGAAAGCGGGCCGTGGCGGGAAGGAAGACGACGGCCGGGCGCTGGCTGGCGGCGCAGCAGAGGCGCATCGTCGCCGGTGGTGGCACTGCCATCGGAGTAGCGCTGAGGGTGAGAGTCGGGCTCGAGCAAGCCAAGGGTGTCATCATCTGTAGAAGCATAGGAGGCAAGGTCTCCGTAGCGGGTATTGCGTTTGGCGGACCTCCTCAGGCCGCCCATCCGGAGGTTTCTGAGGGCGATGCTGCGGGGAGCTGTCTGTTCGAGTGCGGCGTCTTGGGCGAGGAGACGGTCGCCATGAGGCCGGGGGTTCGAGGATCTAGGGTCCAGCTCTTCGAGATCGAGGTCGAGATCGGCGTCGGAGTCGGAATCAGGCTGGGGGGAGTCTGGCGGTTCAGTCGGGTGATAGGGAGGTGTAGACGGCATTCCCGCATCGGGGTCATGCCCTGCAAAGGGGCAAGGGGGGTTCGGAGGAGCGAGAAAGCGGAAAGCGGAAAGCAGGAGAGCGAGAGATGGCGGTCGCGGAGTGTGGTCGTTGCTTGTGTTCCTATCGTCGTGCGCCGCGCACGGGTTGGCAAGATCAGCGTCTCTGGAGATGGGAGCGGTCGGCTGTCAGGGGAGGCGGCAGGCAGTACAACGATACGAGCATGTTGCTGCCCTAGGCTGTGTTTCGTGAGCGTGAGTCCGCGGCCTTATCCTCGGTTGTGTGAATGAGCGAGATAGGTTATGTAGTGGTTGCTATTTGGGCGCAGGGCCGAGGTTTAGACATGGCAATGGATGGATGAGAGATCACAGGTACAGTTCGGAGTCTAGACAAGTTGCACTTTGACAGAAACGGCAATTACCTTGCCGCTAGTCCAGATCACGTACACCATACAAGACGCCAGGCAGACGGCAAACAGGGGCCGAGGGCTTCTAACCGTATCCCGCTGACACTGTTCCCGGGTAGCTCTACTTGCAGCGGTCACTGTTCGACGTTTGTCGATGCACCATTGCAAGGAATAAACAGCATATCCATAGGTACCTATGGGGGGGATCCCCCTTTCTGGGCAGGCTGTCTGTATAAATATTGACACCTAGACATAATATCGGCAAATATAAACGGCTTTTACGTATTATTTCTAATACTATTTTAGCTGAATATTATACTACAACATAGCTATAATAATTATTTAGCCATACTAGCCATTTTTAACACCCGTACTATAATAGCTGTAATTTTTAACGCAACAGCGTTATTACAGCGTACGGTAATATTAAAAGTACTACGCTGTTGCAGTAATTACGCTATTAAGAGCGAACACTTTGCTAGCACTCCTAATACTCTGCTAGCACTCTGCTAGCACTCTGTTGGCACTCTACTAAGGGTCAACACTCTGCTGGAGTTAACCTTCTGCCAGGGGTCCTAAAGGGTAAAAAGGTTAAAAAACAACAACGCCGACGACCTGCTACTTACTAGTTACTATATATCAATTATTTACTTACTTTTATATTACGGAATATAGCAATTAATTAAAAAACATATATTACAGACTAAAATCGAACAATTTACTTTACGGGCTACGAAATATTATTATAACTTACTACTTAACTACGCGCGTACGGACTACTCTATAATTAATGCATTTAATTTCGGAATTTATATATTAAGATTTAAGGATATTATACAGGTTTATTACTAAATAGTAAGGCTACTAGGCCTAAATATATAGCCTTCGTAACGTCGAATTCGACGTTAACATCGTGTTTTGCCTTAGCAGCGAAATAACCCCAGCAAAGTGGGCCTTTATCGAAATTGATTTGGAAAAAGCATAATTATAGGTAGTAATTGCTATAATTAACGAATTTGAATAGACGCTGTAGCATAGACCTCTGGCCCTGTCATGCTACGGCCCAAAAAGAGTGGTACAGGGCTGCTGGCAAACGGGTCGACCTAGGCCAGTATATTATAGCGTACATGTGCTGTAGCACACTGCCCAGAAATGGGGTTCCCCCCTATAGGTAGGTACGGGTCTGAAATGTCTCTCTCAGAACTTCATGAGCTCCGGACACTTCCTCGTGTCCTCTCGGCGCGTATCTCCTACGAGTATCTGACCAAGCATCATGCCCAGAAACCTTTGTCCGGATGCCTGAGGGCGCAGGCGAACAATTGCCTCGGGCACACGATTCCTTCGCCATAACCAGGTGAAGAATCAGAAGATATCGATCTTGTAATTAGAAGACAACTTGGAAGCTCGACACATTATGGCCCGCTCGGGCGAAGGAAAGTCCAGATAGGGCCCGTCATCCTAGCCAACTGCCCTGTCGGGTATTAATCTAGAACAATCCCGAAGTCTTTTCGGGCTCTGTCTCCTATTCCAACCCGGCTCGGTAGCCAAATCTTGCTATCAAGTAGAACTGCCATGCATCATGATGGGGTCATTCTGCTCAACTCACACAACCTTCCTCACCTCCAGGTCGCCCCTTTCAGCCCCACGCAGTGCTAGAAGACCGCCCGCCTCCAGCATCTTCTTCCACTTATTACTTTCGTAGGGCGCCAGAATGAGAGTCATACGAAGCGCAGTCCCATTACTTGACCCATGCTCGGCTGCCCCGCCGTCTAGAGCTGTAAAAACCCACCGGCCAAAAGCCCAGTTCAAAATGTATCGTTGCGGTGCTGGCCTAGGCGGCATGGGTGATTCTTCCCCATCCGAATTATAGACACCCGACATGGTCGTCAAGACGGACTTTATCCTGTAGACCTCATCTCTCGGGGCCGTCTCCAGCAACGTCATGAGCTTGGCTGGATCGACGACGGCGTCTTCGGGTCCGCAGATCTTGGCGGATAGCACCTCAACCTCGGCTTGATGATGTTCGTGGCCGTCATGACTGTGGCCGTCTGCCATGAGCGGGGGCTCCTCAGCCAATGTGCGCGTAAGTCCGCTATCGATGCCGAAGAGTAGGTCGGCGGGTACACAACCCCTATCACTCTTGACCCAGGCGACATCGACTCCTAGATCGCCCACTCGATCGCGAACCTCGTCCATGCGACGCTCGTCACAGTCCTCCCACTTGTTGTAGACAATGAGGTCCGTGTAGCGAGCCTGTATCCCCGCGGTGACGCTCGAGTCCTCGTACCCTGCCCAGTTCTCAACATCCAGAACGGTGACGACCCCATCGAGAGAAAATTGTCCGGTCTGCCGGGCGACGCGGTTGACCTCCATCGCCAACGTGGCGGGGAAGGCACTGCCGGAGGTCTCGATGACGATGCGATCAGGGTGAAAAGCATCTCGGAGCTCGGTAAGAGCAGTACTCAACTGACCGACGAGATTGCAACAGATGCAGCCGTTGAGCAACTCTTGCACGCCAGCAACGGCGCTGGCTTGAGCGAGCTGGGAGTCAATTGCCACATCACCAAACTCGTTTTTGATCAGGGCCAGCCGGTAAAGCGGGTTGAGTGCACGCAACTGCGGGACCAAATTCAGGAGAAGGGTCGTTTTTCCTGAGCCAAGAAACCCCGTAACGATGGTAACGGGAATGGGGCCGCCCATATTATTTATTCTGCAGGCCTTGCTTGTCAGGTCTAGGTAATCACTGTGATTCGTGAATCAAGTTCATCAAAAGTCTGCCAGCACAATCTCAGATCAGCCAAAAGAGAGCAGGGATAGGCCAACGATATATTAGGTAGAGGCGAGAGCGCATGCCAAGCGCTGGTGATAGGTGGAGGGGCCCGGGCGTTGAATTCAATGGTCCCAGGTACTCCGAGTCGTCTGCAGACTCCCAACCCTAAACTGTAAACTGTACAAGCAGATGCTTTCACATCGCCCAGAATTCTTGAATTGAAGCAACTATGACAACCCGTCATCTTTGGCCTCTGTTGGGGCAGTGTTTCCCGCCGACTCCGGCAGATCCTCGACCTCGTACAGCTGTGATAGATTGATGCATCATGCGTTGTGCGGGTCATCTACCTTCTAAACATACTACCTCTACCGCAGGTAGGTACATGTAGGTAGGTACTCCGGTTCAAATTGCACGTGAGAGCCACCACCGTAAGTGCCGGCCTCTGGGAAGCCCTCAATTGCGATGCAACGACCTATCAAGAGACGACCCATAGCGCGTCAACATCTCGAGTACGAACTATGATGCTAGACTTGTACATGCTACCAAGCCTGCGGCGTTGCGTGTCGAGTGGCATCGTGACTGATGCCGTGATAACCGTGCTACTGTAGTAATGCGCGATGACGTTGCATGCCAAGTATACACTGATGAGCAACCCGCCGCACTTACATATTACATCTCTTGCAGCACCGTCCAAGAAGACACTCTCAAGTCCATCGCCGATAAATCCCCTCACATTCGAACCTCAGCCCAGCCCATAGCCATGTCTTCCGAGCCCCGAAACGATGAGATGGCCCTCAAGGCTAAACTTGACGCAGCAGCCAAACAGGCTCATAACCCCCCGGAGCCTCAAGCCCCAACCTTGATAGAGAAAGGTACGTCGTCATGTCTCATTTGCCCGCCTTCTGCCCGCCTTGGTCCCCCGTTACATTATCAGATCGGAAATGCAGTTCGTGGGACCCAGAGTGAATTATCTAACCCATGCATCTCGCTACATAGTTGCCGAGTATGTTCCCGGAAGCTCCAAGTTGCTTGGCACCCAGGGCGATCAAGAACAGGCCCAGCAGCCCTTGTCCGGCGATACGACGGGTCCTCCGGAACGCCCCGTTCATGATGAGCATATCGCAGAGTTCGTCAGGGATCAGCATCGCAGCAAGAAGCCTGATGGTACATTGACAGATTGAGACCTTGTCTGCTGCGTATGGGACTAGAATGGGTTTTGGAAATTGGGCACCATTGTGAGATGAGACCGCCTATGAGCATTAGAGACAGATATGAGCGATCTGAGAAGGGAGTTTCGGTCAATTTTCCGCAATGCGCCCTGCTCTCCTTCACAAGCGCGGCCAGCTCTGCCTGCCATTGTCGAGGTTTGTGTTGGGCTGGATTTCAATCGGCATTGGAACAGAAGGTTAATGCAAGACGTCTGGGCTTCGATTTCCAACCTAGGTGCAGTTCTAACGGTGCGTGGAACAATGCAACGCCCCTCTATCAGCTGCTTCTCTGCCAGAGTAATGCAAACAGATTGCATTTGAATACGTGGTATAGCTATGTGTTCCTCTAATGCAAGCAGACAAAGCGATGAGCTGAGGAAGACAGGCTCTCTCCCAATCAGCGACAACTACCATTGGGGTCGGAAGACATATCATACGAAGTACCTCGTATTAAATCGCCAATTATGTCAGCAGAAACTGTTCCTACCAGCTTCATGTACACGAGGCTACAGTGTGGTGTGCAATACCTATCATACGAACGCAACGATTTGAAATTTTCTTATGCTTGTAGCTTCCATTGCGTCTGACCCAGGGGAGGAAATGTTGGTCCGATGCACATGCAGGTTGGACGGCAACATAGGCCGGGTATGTAGAGAAGCTCACATTTCAACAATAGTCTCACATCAGTTGTGGAATGTTTAGTTGCAACGTCTGTTGCAAGACTGTACTCGTCTGCGGCCAGCCTAATACGGCCTCATTGAATTCATTGAATTCCGTTCCATTATCATGACATTATCTTGAGAGGCCGCCACTACAAACCCAAAACAACTACGATGTTGGCCAAATGCGGTTAGTCCCATCTGTATGCAAATGCGGGATGGATTTAAGCTGCCTGCATTCTGCAGCGAGCCTGCGCATACATTGCCTTGGCACTCACTCTCGCGTGGGAGGACAGCGCCGAGAGTGCGTCAACATCAACAGGGAGTATACTACAAATACAGATTAGAGCTAAGTGATATTTACACCCATCACGGCAAGGAGAAACGCTGCAAAACCAACTCTGCGAATTGGCGACGGACTAGACACAACAGTTTATATTCACGTTTGGCAGAAGTACAATCAATGATGATGCCCTGAACGTCTTATTTCGAGATGCTGTGCTACTGCTACTATGTGCAACCATAATGGCTTCGGCGGTGGTGTGTATGCTGCGGGTGATTGGAAGACGAGAGTCGACAAGCAACAGACGAAAGGTAACTTGGACGCGTCGACAGAGGCCGCAAGACTGGCCGGTCATGCCCGAGCTCCCTCCTTGGCGATCTCAATGTCGTGTTGCCGCCTAGTCATATGTTGGCGCCACTGGGAGATGACAGCAGTGCCAATGAACACAATGGGGATGGCAGCCAATAAGACGTACATCAACGTCCAGTTGCTGTCGTAGTGTACTTCGGTTTCGGAATAATTCATGTCTTGGTTCGATGTCGGCCTACCAGAGGCATAGACTGGAGAGCAGGTTGGAGGGTAAAAAGGCTGTAAAGATGTCTTGTCTGTCGAGGTTGGAGACTAGTCGAGATGACGGAGAATGACGACAATACGGAGAAGTCAAGGTTGCAGCTGTTGGTCGCCGCGGAAGACCTCTATTGACCAGACCAACCGGGCGCGAAGAGGCAAAGATAGAAGAGAAACGAAATGAAAAGAGTGTGAGCGTGGAACGAGATACGAGACTTGCTGACAACTGTGAGCGAAAGTGCCGCAGCTCAAGGGGTAGGGTTCTTTATGTACAGTGGTGAGGATGTCGAGATAGCGAGGTGTCGTTCGCTCTGGCCAAAGGTTTCCTTGTTGAACGTATGTCTCGGACCCAGGGGAGGGTTTTGTTGTGCCCGAGAATAGACTTGTTTACAGATGAGACAAAGATGCCGCGCAATTGAGAACAATTGTTTGTTCTCCAACGCTTTGTCCAGGTGGTCGAGACTCGAGAGAGAGATGCCGGTGACCAAGCGGTCCACTGCAGACTCGGCTCAAGAGAACTTCAGGCCGAGCCTTTTCTGCTCGGGTGGATAGATACATCCGATAGACTATAGTGACTAAATCAAGTGACTACCTACCTAAGATAGGTAGTTAGATGTAGTTAGATGTAGGGGTAGGGTGTACGACTCATGTACCTAATGGTAGAATAATCCGTACATATATAGGTACACATACATACGTACCTACCGCGATTCACGAATTCGATTTCTCGATCTCTGCATACAAACCGAATCGCCTTCGCTCCGAGCCGTGGAGAACAGGGGCAGGAATTGTGACTCACATGACGCGACGTATATACAGAACAGTCAGTACGTGAGTATCAAATATTTGACCAAAAGGGGCGTCTATAGTTATCACGAAACGCTGCGCCGTGGGGACGATGCACAAGCATCGTGGAAACCATTGTAAGAATCAAGTAAAGGAAATACTACATTACCGTGTGGGGGGGGGTGTACGAGACGATCCTGGCAATCGTTTTTTTGCATAGGCTAGTCCTAACCGTATAAAACGATATTTAATATTTAAAATCATTATAGCAAGGTTTATATAATGCAAACAGTCTTACGTAAATCGATAGTTTTTAGTAGCTATTTTTATAAACTAAAAACGATTTTTAATATTATTTTAAGCGCTTATTGTTTATAACTAGCATATTAATTTATAACGTTAGTACTATTTAATATATTCGAAATAGGCCTAAATGCAAAATAATACTATAATAATAATAATATATTTACTAAAACCCGCCTATATAAATAAAGTTTTATTATTAAAATAAACTGCGGTAAATAACCTTTTTAAAATTAGTAAAATTGTTTTAAAGTTTTAAGATCGTTTTAAATATCTAAGATTATTTTATGTTCTAAAATTATTCTCGAAAATATTAAAAAACGCCGATTTAGGACGAAAACTAGTATAATCTATACTTAAAACACATTTAAAAATGCTACGCCTAAAAATACCACGCTTAAAAATGCCACGCTTTACTAAATGCGTATATAAAATTAATATATAAAATGTTTTTAATAATGTCGTTTAATTGCTTTTTATAAAAAATATTCCCTAATTAAAATATTTATATAAAGCCGATAATAACAAATATTATATTCTATACGCTAAAAAAAGCAGTTTAAAAAAAACATTTACTATAATAATTATAAACTATATCCCGTTAAATCTATACTAATTAAGTATTAAAATCTATAACGTTATATATTATAATATATTTTTAATCGCTTTATTTTACGTTAAATAACTTATACGTATAAAAAAAACATTTAATTTATAATATAATATAGTATTTATATAAAAATAAATTTATTATTAATAACCAGGACTTTATTTTTTAGGCAAAATTAAACTTTTAGTTTAAACACTATTACTTTTAGGCTATAAATAAATATAACGTCGTTATAATATAATATAGATTTTATTTGTTTTTTTCTATTTTAATAATATAAATATAACGTAAAAAAGTACAACGTAAAAAAGTCCTGTTTTTAATTTTTAAGATTTAATATATTTAATAATATTTTATAAAAAAACAAAAGCTAATAAACGACGATAACTATTAAAAAAGTACAACTAGTAAAATATAATAGTCGATAATAATAATACTTTATATTAATTAAAACCTAATAAAACATAATAATATATAAAAGTGCCGACCGATGTAAAATATAATCCGATATAAAATATAATATCTAATATAAAATATAATAACCAATAAAAAATATATCGATTAAAAATAAAAATTAATAAAGCAACGTAAACTAAAATACTATTAACTGTTATTATTATAAAATAACCGTTTTGCGCTTAATATTATAACGATTTATAATTAACTTACTATAAACTAATTAATATTTAATAAATATTAATTATTGCTTTTAAACAGTTTTGCCTTTAGTTTTACTTTTTTTAGCTTATAGGAAATAATCGTTAACAATATTAATAAAGTTATTTACGGCATTATAAAACTTACGTTTAATTATATTTAGTTTTTTATTAATATATTTATAAAAACGATATTATAGTTAAAAAATAGGTTATAAAAACTAATAATGCTACATTATATTTATTTTTTTTTTTGTTTTTACTATTTTTTTTATTTGCTTTTAATGCTTCGATAATACGATTATACTTTTCGATATATTTATTATTTTGCATTTTAGGTTAACTTTATTACAAAACACCGGATTTAAAAATAAATTATAATAGTTTTTACTTTTTAACTATAAACGTATTATTATTTACTATATTTAAAACTTAGCTATTTTATTTAATTATTATATTTACTAAATTAATATAAAATATAAAAATAAATATTATACTATAGAATAATATACTATTAATAGCTTTAAACTATAAAAAACGTTTAACCGAGGCTTTAAGTTGTAAAATAATATTTATCGGCTTAATAAACTTAATTTAGCCTAATAGCTTTTTATCCGCTTACGCCTTAATTACGCCGTACGGTTGTATTATTAGCCTATTGTTTATAGTTTATTTAAAATCGTTTATATTTAAGTTCGGCGAAAATCTATTACTATTAAAAGCAATATAATTTAGTATATTTTATTTTAAATTGCTAACGGCTATTAAGTTTTTTAATAATTAGTTTTAATATTTATTAATAAATATATTCGGGATTTCGTTAAGGATATAATTTAGTATATTTATTAAAGCCTTAATAACAATTGCAAATTATAGTTTATTAAAATGTTTAAAAAAATTTGCAAAAGCTCTATTAAATATATTAAACCGGGAAAAAAACTAATCGTTTTTATATAAAAATTAATAAACTTATATTTTATAATTAATCTATTATTTATTTACTCGTTTTTTAAATCGGTATTGCTCGATTTATTTTACGTTTATTTCGGTTTAAAAATAAGGCTGTTTATTATTTTAGCAGATTTATTTGCTTTTATATTTAGTTTTATAGTTTTTAATTTTTTTTATACGGACTAGTTTATTTTAAAAAACTTTGCCTATTTGCTTCCTTATTGCTTTAGTTTTATAGTTTTAGGTTCTTTTTTTGCAAATTGGCCTGCTTTAAAAAACTTTGTTTATTTGCTTAATAGCTAATTTAGTTATATAGGTTTGATTTTTTTTTCCGCCGGCTAGTTTGTTTTAACGAATTTAGTTTATTTTTTTAAAAGTTTTTATATTTTAATTAGTTTTATTTTATTAAGCGTAAGTTTTTTTATTTAAATAAGCTTAGGTTTATTTAATACCGATTATTTTTTTTTAAGTTTTTCGGTTTAATAAAACGCCGGTTTAGCTAATATAATAAACTTTATTATATTTATCGCAGGCTTTTTTTTTTAATTTTCGGATCGCTTTATATTTTAAAAGCTAATACGCTTGGCCGCGCTTTTTTATTTTAAATTAACTTAATTCGTTAATTAAAACAGTTTATATTAGTTTATTAATAAAAAAAAAAGTTTATTAGTTTAATATTAAAACCTTAATACGTTAAATACTAGACTTAAAGTGTTTTAATTAATAATAAAAAGAGTTTAAATAAGGTAAAAATAAAAATAAAAGTTTTACGACTTGTAATTACGCAATTTAAAATATTTAATTATAAAAGTAAAAAAATAGTAGTTTAAGTAATAACGACAGTTTCTATTTATTTAAAAATATCGTTTTTTTAATATTTACGGGTAATAATTAAATATAATATTAATTATAAGCAAAAATAGCAAAAAATTAAAAGAATATACGAAAATAACGAAAAAAAGAAAAAAAGAGGATAAAAAAGGATAAAAAGGCTAAAAAAAAATAAAAAAAAGGATATAGGCGTAAATAAAAAAAGGATATAAGTGTAAAAAAAAAGAAAATATAAGAAAAAAAATAGTTAAATCTATATAAAATCCTAATTACAAACGCAGCTTTTTTAATTTAAGTTTTTATATAAAATAAGTCTTAGTATAAAAAAAAAGCTTTATAAAAAAATATAAAAAATATAAATAAAAATGTTCTAAATAACAATACCGAATATTAAAAAAAAGCAAGCATTACTTTAATTAGAAATCTTTAAATAAAAATAAAAAAAATTTACTATAAAATATAAAATAAAAAACGACAATTTATATAAATCGTTAAATATAAACCTTTAAAAATATTAAAAATTGCTTGCTTTTTTAATAGTTTTATCGGTATAATAGTTAAAATAAATAAATATTAAACTATAATATAAAAGGTTTAACAAATAGCGAGCTATAAAATATTAATATATAAATAGTATTAAATCTAAATTTATTACAAAATTTAAAAATCTATTGTAAAATATAAAATATTAGCCTTAACGGGCGAACCGGGCGAAAAGTTAAATAAAGACCTTTTTTTTTTTTAAAAATATCGCGACCTAGATTTAATCGAACTACCGAATACGTTAATTATTATTATTATAATTAGTTATAATTTATATTAAACAAATTTAATATAATTTTTAACTATTTATATTATATATTAGTCTAGTTTATAAAAAATAGCTATTTATTTTTAAAATAAACAACTTAATTTCGCAATTAACGAAATATTCTAAATATAAACTATTATAAAAATTAACTATTACATTTAGTCTTTAAATATTATATTATTTATTGCAATTAATAAAAATAACAACTATAACATAAAAATAAACTAATAGTAAAATAAAAACAACTATAAAATATAAAACAAAATAGTCTTATTAAAAAAGTTAGTTATTTAGTTTTAAATACCGGCTGCTATTTTAAAGCCGATTTATTTATAAATAAATAAACCGAATATAATCTATAGCTCGGTAAAAATACTAAAAATATATAACTTTAAACACTACGTATAAATCTTTATATATATATTATAAAATAACATAATATATAATCTATTATAGTTTAACGTTTTAGGTTTTACGCTTTTTTTTCTTTATCGGCTTTTTAAGAATTTACGACGGTTTATTAAAATCTCTTTTATTCGAGTTTTTATATTTAATATTTTAAAATTGGCTTTACGACGTATTTTTATATTTAGTTATCGATGTATTATTGCGTATAAATAAAGGTAAAAATATAAAAAACGTAGGAAATAAAGGAGGTAAAGGCGTAAAAGGCGGTAGTGCAATAATAGCGATAAAGACGTATATAAGCGTATTATGTATATAATCTGTAAAATCTCCTTATTGCTTTTGTTTATTATTTAATATAACTTTTTTAGCCGTATATTAGATTTTAATATCGTTATAAACAGGTTTATAGTTTTATTACTAAAATATTTCCCCGAATATATTAAAACGGTATAAAAAGTTTTTTCGGTTATATTTATAACGTTTAAAAACTAACGGATTTTCGGCCTAGTCGATATAAAGCTTAATATATATAGCCAGCTCTATAAATATTACTAGCAATATAATTAATAATATCTTTTTATATCGTTTATAAAAAAAGCTTACTTTTGCATTAAAAACAGAGTTTATTTAAAAAAGCATATATATTAATTATATTTTTTACTTAATTAAAAACTTAAACGAAATTATTAAAGTTAAACCGGCGTTTAAAATATTTTTATAAATGTTTTAAATCTATTTTATCTTTTATAAAGCTTTTTTAATTTTTTTAAATTAAGCTTTTAATATATTTTTATATAAATTATTAAAAATTATAACGTAAACAAAATTAAACGGCGTATATTTACTTATTTTAAATAAATCTAAAGCTTTATTCTTTTAAATAGCAAAGTTTAATTTTAAACGTTTACGGGCTATAAAATAAACATAAATCGACTACTTTACGTTTTAATTAAACTAAATAAATACAAACTTTAAAAAGACTTCGAGCTAAAAACTGTTTATTTTTATAAAAAACGATATATAGGCAGACTTTCGGATTTTATTTATAAATGCTTTTATATTAACGTTTTAATCGAAATTTTGCAAAAATATTTTAGCTTTAAATATTTATAAATTATAAAGCTTTAATAATTGCAAAACGTTTATTTTTTTAGCAAATTTAGCCAGCTTTCGTTATAAAATTTAAATTAACTTAAAATCGAAATATATAACATTAATAAAACATATATCGATTCGTTTTTTATAATTTTTTTTGGTTTTTTTTTATAAATTAGTATATTATTTAAAAACTAGTATAGTTTAAATAACTTTATAAATATATTTTTAAATCCTTTTTTAGGCTTATTATTGCTATTAGATTTAAATTCGCTACTAGATTTAAACCCGGCGGTAAAACTATTTTTATAGCTCGAAAATAAAGGATTTAAATCGTTAAGGCTATTTTAGCTATTGTTATTATTTTTAAATTCGGTAAACGTAGTTATAATATATAAAATAACGATAATAGGCTATAATTATAGTATAAGACAAATTACGGAATATTAAAGGTATAAAATAAAAAATAAAACACTTTAGTATTAAAAACAGTATTTTAAAAAAAATTAAAATTTATTAATCGCGTTTACTTTAAATGCGGCAATAACGTTTAATTAATTATTATATATAGTAAAAGCTGCCTACTTTAAAATTATTATAAAATAAAGATTATTTTAAAAGGTTTAAGCGCTTTAAATAGTATATTTAACGAGCAAATATCAGTTTTAATAAATAATATAGCTTTATTAAAACGCTTTTATTATTTTAGCATTTTATATACTCTTTATTTTTAATCGCCGTTTTTTAATTATTTTTATAGTACGTATTATATTAAAATGCCGAAAAAAATATATTTATTCCGATCGTTTACCGGCGTTTATAAACGGGTATAAATAAATAATAATCTTTTTAACTTTTTTAGGTTTATAAAACTAGCTACTTTAATATTACTTTAATATAATATAAACAATAATACTTTTTACGACTATATTAAACGTACGGTAATAGTATAGTAATAATAAACGGATTTTAAAGCCGAACTAAATAAAGCTTTTACTAAATTTCTTAATAATATTATATCGAAAGCTAAACTAATTAAATATAAAGCGATATTAAATGCTGCTATTAATATAGATATTTTAGCTATTATATAAGCGGTTTTTAACTACTATATTAATATAATTAATATTAATATAAAGTTTAACGAAAATGCCGAAATTATAACTATAGAATCGATAATAAAGGAAAATTTAAAAGCGACGGCTACGGATATTGCATTAATAACTATATTTGTTTTATACTTTTTTCCCCCTTTTTTTTAAAAAAATAGCGCCGTTAATATCGAATATAAACTTAAAACAAGAAATTTATTGCTATTTTATACAATATTTACCGTATAAGTTCGAAAGAATTATATTATTCGTAATAAATACGGATAATTAATAAAAGTTTTTTAATTTATTGCATTTTTTAATAAGTTATAAAACACCTTTATTTATAAAAACACTTTTATAACGAAACTTATTAAATTTTTTCTATTTCGAAAGCTTAAAAAAATTAGCGTGGATTTAGATCTACTATATTTTTTATTACGATTAATTTTAAAAAAAAACATATTTATATTTGATTTTCCGGATATTATTATAACGATGTTTTCGTCCCCGAATATTATAAAAAACATTTATAAAAAAATGGCGAAATATATAAATAGCTTTATTAAAAATCTTTAAAAAATAAAATAATAAAAAAAGTTATTTCGAACTTTTTTTAGAAAATATTACTACTATTTATAAATAACAAGCGGCGGCCCTATATTTTTATTAAATTTTATCCAATATTTATATTATAATAAAAATTATTATTTCGATAATTATTACTATAAAAGCATTTATTTAAAACGGATCGTTTATTATAAAAAAGACTATATTTCGGCGGTAAAAAAAAAATACCACCGGCAGTCCTATTTTCCTTATATAATATATCTATAAACGCGTTATTTTACTTTTTATAATAAAAAAAATCGAATATATTATAGTTTATTTTTAATTTACGCAAAAATGCATAAAATTCATTATAATAAAAAATATCGAACTTATTTTAAATTCGGATTAAATAATATTTTGACTTAAATTTATTATAATAAATTATAATTATAACCCAATTAATAAAAATATACGACCGGCTTTTTTTTTTTTTAAATATAATATTCGGTATATTTATAACTACGTTAATAATAAATACTGAGTTACAAAACTAAACGTACCGTATTTTAATAAATTAAAAATAAAAAAATACGGCCGTTAATATTTTGTAAACTTATTTATTAAAAAAAAAGTGTCATCGTTATTTTTTTAAATATACGTCGATATATTCGGGCTATATAATATAATATACCGTATAATATTAAGGGTATATTTAATAAAAGATTTTTTTAAAAAATACCAGCAAATATATAAATATAAAGTTTTAACTATAACCTTCGGACCTTTTAAGGCTTTAATCGAAAACGTTTTTAAAGCTTTATTTTATATTCGAAATTTTAATACCGGTAATATTTTTATAGTTAATAGTAAACTAATATTTATTTATGCTTTTTTTTATTATTTTATAAAAAATATACTATAATAATAAAAACTTTTAAAATATTTAACGTATAAAATAAACTTTTTTTATCGCTATTATATAATATATAAAAATAACTATAATAACTTATAATTAAATACGAAAAAAACCGGCAAATATTATAACCTATTATAGAACTATATTAAACTTGTTTATAAAACGAAAACAAAAATTGTAAAAAACGCTTTAAAAACTAAACTCGAAATTAACCAAAACTATACTTTTATATAAAATATTAATCTTTTTATACCAGCTATCGATATTATATTAACTAAACTAATTAATGCTATATATTCGGAAGAGCAAAAGCTAAATTAAGCATTATACGAGTTTTTTTTTAATAATAAGTATAAATTATTAATAAACCGAACTATTAATAAAGTTTACCGAATATATCGGTCTTTTATAATACCGCCTAAATAGCTTAGGTTCTAAAATTTAAAGCGTTATTTAAAATTATAAACGATTTTTAACTATTTTTAAAGCGCTATAATCCTTTTTATTATATTTTACTATTAGTTTTAAAATTACTATATACTATAAAACCTTTATTTTATTATTAAATCGCATACTTTTAATTATATCGATACTAATAGCTTTAAACTTATTGCTTATAAAATAAAAACTATTAATTAAATTATTATTATATATTAAACTTTCGCTAAATTAGTCGGTATTATATTCGGTAAAAACTAACTTTAACCGGACTCGGAAAATTTATTTTAAATTATATTCCGGGGTAAACGTATTATTTAATTTTTTATTACGTTTTAGTATTTTAAAATAAAATAAAAGTAGCATTTAAAGCAACGGCTATAATAAAAAAAGCAAAACGAACGGCAAAAAGCAATAACGGGCGTAAAAAAAGTTATAATAAAAGGCGTAAAAAACGTAAAAAACGAGGTCGCGGTCGAGCTAACACGCTAAATTAATATAAACTGTTTTATATTTTAACTATAACTTATATATAATTAATTAATATTTTCTTACGATTAATTAATTATTTTTAAAATGCTTTATAAATATAAACTTTATTTTTTTACATTTTTTAATCCGCCGATTAGGCTTATTCGCTAAGTTTATATATTTAATCCTTTTTTTTATATTATCGCTTTATTAATACGGCTATTTTTACTTTTTTCGCTGCTTACACTTTTTCGTTTATATTAATAGTATTTATTATACTTTATTGCAGTTTTTAATATTATTTTTCTATTAATCGAAAAACCCGCGCCGTTTATTAATATGCCCGGTATCGACGACTTTATTAACGGATTTATCGGCGTTCTTTTTTTAATAAGCAATTATTTTTAAACTACAATATTCGATATTGCTTTTAACGTAAATTTTACTATAAATATATTTAGTTTATAAACCTAATATAAAAAATATTTTAAAACCGACGCAAAAAAGCTTTTTAATAAATAAGGTTTACTAAATATTTATATTAACGTATATTTGCCCGCTATAATTAAAAAGTACGGTTTCGCTAATTTAATATTATTATTACCCGGCGAGCATAAATATAAATAAAAATAAAGACTATTATTTTTATATTTGATAATAAATTAAATTGTTTTTAAAAAGTTTAAAGCCGAAATTTATAAAACTAACTATTGCGATATAACTACGATTTTAATTAAGCGAAAAAACAAGTCGTTTTTAATTTATTTCGGGTTTATAAACGCTTATATTATAAACGCGCTAATATTTTATATTATTTTCTAATAAACGTAATCGAAATACTTAAAACTAGCAGTTAAAATTAATCTATATTATAAAAATAAACAAAAAACGAAAAAAACGATAGCGAGCAGTTTAAAGCGTTATTTAATTACGACTA
The DNA here is from genome assembly GCA_022578705.1 of Xylariaceae sp. FL1019. Taxonomy (NCBI): domain Eukaryota; kingdom Fungi; phylum Ascomycota; class Sordariomycetes; order Xylariales; family Xylariaceae; species Xylariaceae sp. FL1019. Next base: position 70,871 of record MU391980.1, on the reverse strand, counting down.
TAAAAACTTAAATATAATAGGCAAAATAAAACAATAATAGGTATAAATATAAATAAATCTTATAACTAATATCGTTATAGTTACTAGTTTAAAAAAATATAAGGAATTTAAAGGAATGTTTAAAAGTGCGTTTTTAAATAATTACGGCTAATATTTTAGAATATTTAAAAAAAAAGCTTTTAAAATAAAAAAAAAATTCGCTTTTATATCGACGTAAATAGCGCTCGATATATTTAAACTGCTTAATTTAAAAATTTTTTGCTAAATTTATACCGATAAAATTATATATAAAAGAATATATTTTTTAATAAAAAACTTTATACGGGTTTAAAAAAAAACGAGTTTAATTTTACGTTTATATAAATTAAAAGAATTTTTTTATATTTTAAAATAATATATAAATAATTATTCGTTATAATACGTTTTATAGCGGCCCGAATAAAGTTTTTAATATACGATTATTTGCTTAATGCAAAAATGCTTAATTTAACCGATTATAAAAAAATAATAAAGCTTTTTAAAATTTTTCTATATAAATCGTAAATTGTACTAAAATTATAAAGTTTATATTTCGTTATCGATTATTTAATATAGTTTATATAATTAAAGGTATTTATAATTATTTAGTTTTTATATTTAAATTTTATTTACGGCATTAATAGCGATAATCGCGTTTTTAATATTAATATATAATATACTAATATTAATTTCGAATAATTTATAGTAAATCTATTATATTAGCTAATAAACGTAAAATATATTTATTTTAAACTTTAAAATATAAAAATAATACTATAATAAATAAATTTATAATATAATAAAATCAGTTATATAAAGTTTCGCAATTTTAATATATTAAATATTAGCGTAAAAAAAAAAGCCGGACTTTTAACGAATAAAGCTTATTTAATAAAAGCCTAAAAGCTTAAAGTATTTGTTTTAATTTATAGCGGTTTTTAATATTTAAAAATTCTATTTATACCCTTTATAGCTTTAAGCCCTTAAAACTTTATTCGCTTTATATATAATATTAGCGTATTTTTTAATAAAACTTTTATACTTTAATCGGTTTACTACTTATAATTAATATTCGCTTCGTTTAACCGCCGTATTTGATTTTTTTAATTCGCTTTTTTATTTTTTTAAACTTCGTTTTCGTTCGTATTGCTATAAAATAAAAGTTTTTATTTAAATTTGTAATAAATATCGCTATTTAATCGGTAATAATAATTAGCTAAATTTAAGATTTATTATATTAATATTACATAATTTAAATCTAAATTTAAAGCTATTTATAATTATAACAATATTATTAACAAATACGTTAAATAGCTAATACGGAAATAATTTACTACTAACTTCGTTATCGCCTTTTATTCCCAATAAAACTAAAAAAAAGCTTTACGATATAGATTTAAAAAATTATATTATAAAATCCGGGCAATTTATTCGCTTATATAAATATATATTTTCGTTTTAATATATATTACTATAATCCGTATTAATTATATTTAAAAAGCAGCTTTTTTTTTACTAGCTATATATAGTACGTAATATATAATATCGAGCTTAATTCTAGTTATTTTAGCCTAAAAATAATCCGTTTTTAATATCGCCTATAAATTTTAAAAGCGATTAATATCTGCCGTAAAACCGGTATTTATTTATAAAAAGCTTAGTTATTTTTTTCGACCTTTATTTTATTAAACAGTTAAATTCTTTTCTATTAAATGTTTTACGTAGCAAATTAATGTTAAAAAAGCACTCGTTTTTATATATAATTACGCTCCCCCAATTTATACTGGCCTTTTATCTAATCCGCACTAGTCGTTAACCTATTCATACTGGTCGTTAACCTATTTATTAACCCGTAGGCTGTTCTTTTTATATTTTAGGCATATATTTAGTTTTATACTATCGGAACTTAATTATAAACTATTTACCCGGCGTAACCTAGGTTTAATAAACATTTCGAAAATAAAAATACTATAATTAGTTTGCTCCCGGTTTTAGCTACTATATCGACGTTCGCTAATTATAATAATATATATAAATAAAACAATACTTTTAATATCGGCTAAACACTTAATTATATTAAGTATTTCGGTATTACGTTCGTTAAATACTAATAAACGTTATATATCGAGCATATATTAACTTAGTTCTATATTTAAGACTTTAAGTTTATATTAATCGGTTTAATAAAACAAGCTTATTTCCGCTTTTTTTTAAGTTTACGTAAAATACTCGCGGAAATAATTCTTCTTTAATTTATTAAAACTAATAGTTTATATTAATTAAATTATACTTTATTAGTTTCGTTAACGCTTTATACTTATATTATATAAAATTCGTTTTTAGCTTTATAATTTAATTATACCTAAATATAAACATTTCCTTAAATATATATATAAATAAAATCACTTTTCGGTATAGAATCTTTTTTATATTTAAAACTTACTATAAATATAGGTTTATTTACAAATATAAAATTATTTATAAAAGCAAATACATATCCGTAATTACGTTTATTTCGCGATATTTTATATTCCGTAAAATATAATCTTATTATATTATTATTACGTACGTTATCGATAATACTTTTAAATAACTTTTATTAAAAGCAAAAACGCTTATTAAAGTTTATATACTATTTTATTTAATTAGGTCTTCGATTTTTTATTAATATTCCGTCGGCTAGATTTTTAAAGCAAATAAGCTTAAATTAATCTAAGTTTAAAATTGCTTTTAGGAAATAAATAAAGATACTTTCTATATATTTTCGGTATATCGCTTTTTAAACACCGAAAATAGCTTAGCTTTTAACGCAGTTTAATTTTAATAAATCTTAGCGAATAGCTTTTATTATTTTTTATACACTTTATATTTATTAATATAATTGCTATTTTATGCTTATATAAAAATAAAAAATAATATAAATAATTATATTAATTAACGGCGACTATACTAAACTTACTAAGGTTTTTTTATATAAATAGCATTAAGTATTAATATAAACTTTATAATAAATTTACTTTACGCTTAAAATCGTATATATAATAACTAATAACTTTAAATAATAAATACTATTTTTAAAAAAATATTATCCTTTTATATCGGATAAACTAATACTAAAAACTATTTTTATATATTAAAATATAATGCTTTTATAAACGTTATTATTTTATTATAAAGTTATTTTATACTTGCAGTTATTTTAAAATATTTTAATAGTTTTTTACTAAAAATAATATTTTAGTTTAATACTATAACTGCGTTAAAATTATTATTAAACTATAAAATTATACGTAAATAAAACAATTTTAAACTGCCATTATTTTAACTTATTAAAACCTTTTTATCTTAAAATCGTTTTTAAATTTTAAAATCTTTATAAATACCGATAGTCCTAGCATACTATAACATGCTTTAATATATAATTATCCCTTAATAATAACTTTTAAGTAAATATAACCAACCTAAAACGATTTTGGCGTTTCGTAAACATTTCCAAAATCGTCTCGTACACCCCCCCCCCATACGGTAATGTATGCAGTACATATAACCTCGGCCTACCCTACCTTAAGTACCTGGCCGCCTGACCCAGTTTTATGCGGATTGTTGAATGCAGCAACCCCTGGTGTTTATGCATCCAGATGTCTCCACCCCCTTTTGACTACATGTAGTCGAGCCAGTCAAGATGTCACGTCCCTCTATGTACTTCGGCTACTGTAGTATCTGATCGTGACTGTAAACTGTACAAGCGAACCCCTAATGTTTCCGAGTCAGTATTAGTATGTATCGGCTAGCGCGGTCGGCGAGTTGGCGAGTTGGGTTGATCTTTCGACGAGCCTATGTACCGAGTATGGCGCTCTGCTTTTCGGCCCGTCTCGAGATAGCGTCAGTCTACATTGAATGTACTGGCCCTTTGGTTCGAGTCAGCGCTTCCTAAGCGTGCTATGTAGTTGTCAAGAGCCTGGCACGATCACATGGAGGCGAGGCTACAGTACAGATGGCGTCATGTCCAGAGTTGAGACTATTGTTATCACTATACAGAAACCCTAGATGCCCTCTTTTCGGAGAGAGGAGTCTGATCTCGCTAGATCATCGTCACAACCCAGTGTGCGTTTTTAAACCGCCCCAACGCCAGCACAAGACGAGCCTCTGATGATAACTCCTAAAATTCTGACCCAACCAACGCCGAGACCGTGCAAGTTTCATGCCTACAATGCTGCCATTGACGCCGTGGGGTTATACGGCGGTATCAGCTGACAATTTTTGTTTCTCCTCGTGGTGAGGTACAGAGTCGCCGTGGTCTATAGATCCGCCTGCGGGTGTCACTTGCCCGTCTTTCGATGATGACTTGCTCATTGCATCGGCTTCTGTGTCCTTTGCATGGGCTTCCTGAGACTTGCTACTTGTATTGTCTGTATTGTCGGCGGCACCTTTCTCAACGTCTGCCGGATCCGTGCTAAGAGAAGGCTTATTTTTCTTGACGCTCCTAAACTCCATAGCGACTGCGCCGAGCACACTGAGAGCCGCCAATATCAAACCAATTTGGAAGACGACTCTCAAACTCTCATTGTACGCTACCAGGGCGTCCGGGCGCAGATCAGCTGGGAGCGAATTGATCAGTTCCGTGGCACCACCATTCTTGATAATGGATGCGGAGAACCCGGGAAAGCCTGAGAATCTTTGTACCTAGTGCATCAGATTATGTTAGTCCGGTTTTCTTTTCGTCATGGTCCGGAATCAGATTGTTATGTTCTGGAATTTCCCAGCCGTTGCCGGGTCCTTCAAGTCGGAACAAAAGAGTACTTACTATGGCATATGTTAGCATATATCCTTCTAGACGATAACGAATAAGAAAAGCAAACGGGATTGTTTGATACACACCAAGCTGATTGTCAAGTACGTTCTGGCCGACCGAGATGAAGATGGCACCGCCGAGAATCTGAGTGAAGAACATCAGCGAGGCACCAACCGAGACGTCCTTCTGGGCAAGAACTGTCTGCGCTGCCAGATTCGGAGCTTGGAAGCATAAACCCTGGCCAAGTCCGTAGAGGATCTGGTAGCCAATCCACTTGCCAGCACCAGTATCAACCTGCAGGGTAGTGAGGAGACCGCCGCCAATTGTCACCAGAACCGAGCCCAATATCATGGTAGGGGTATAGTAGCCGATCTTGGAAATGAAGACGCCGTTCGATATCGAGGCCAAGACCAGAGCCAGAGTAGTGGGCAGCAAACGAATGCCCGAGTTCACGGCCGAGACCCCCTTAATCGCCTGGAACCAAATGGGAAGATAGTAAACAAAAATCATCAGCTGGCTTCCAGCGGTCAAAGTCGCCCAGAAACCTGCCATGATCGATCTCTGCTTGAGGATATGTGGAGGGATGGTCGCTGTCTTGGGCAAGAACGACTGGACCAGAACGAACACAATGAATAAAAAGATGCCGAGGGTGAGAAGTGCAATCACTCGGCGATCGTTCCAAGGGAATGTCAACCCGCCCCATTGCACGGCCAAAAGCAGCGAGACTACGGCGGGAATGAGTGCCGCGGTACCTAACGCATCCAGCTGCGATAGTTTGGCCTTTGTCGATATTCTCGTCTCGGGTCGATCCGGCACACGAAGGAAGACGATGATGACGATGAATGCAACTACTCCGAACGGAATGTTGATGTAGAAGCACCAGCGCCAAGTGACATTGGAGGTGAAAGCTCCACCAACCAGTGGCCCCAAGATGGAGGAGACGCCAAACACGGCGCCGAATAAGCCCTGATACAGAGGACGCTTCTCCAAGGGGACGGCATAGACGATGATGACGATTCCCCCGGCGAAGATGCCCGCAGACCCAATGCCCTGAATAGCTCTGCCGAGGATGAAGGCGATGGAATTGGGGGCGGCACCGCAGATTGCCGACCCTACCTCGAACAGGATGACGGAAGAGCCGAAGACAGCACGAATTGGATAGAAGCCGTAGAGCTTGCCAAACAAAAGTTGGAAGGCGGCACTTGTTAGGAGATAGGCGGAACCGTACCAGCCAACGTCGGGAAGCGAGTGAAATTGATCGGTGATGGCAGGAATAGCGGTAGTGACGATGAGACGATCGAGCGAGACGAGGAAAATGGATACGAACGCGGACGAAAGAACCAAGGCAAGACGAACCCCCGTTGAGTATTCTTCCCTGGTCTTGGTAGAAGTTGTGGTCTGCATGTTGGTGAGTTCGGCAGCCGTTCCGTTGGCCGCCTCATCGGGGCCGTCGGCTGACGCCGGGTTCGATTTCCGGTCTCGACCAAACATAGCGACTCCAGTCTGTTGATGTTTTGATGTGCGATATGCGCCTGTGTATCAATACGATACGCAACACCCGGCGACAGGTCAGAAACCAGAGTCAGGACTCCAGCGAGGCTAGCAAGTCAAGGAGGATCGATGCGGATACAGGTTGCTGGGAGCATATAGAAGCTTATGGACTTGGACCAAGAAGAAGAAGAACAAGAAACAGTTTTACGGCTCTGGAGACTCTGGAGACTCCCTTCGTTATATGTTGAAGCCAATACAAGGCGGTGCCGGACTGGACAATGAGATGTCCGAGAGCCTTGAGGCCTGAGATTGCAAAGGGAAGACCGCGACCGAAAGTTTCGGTTTCTACTGCCTTAGTTTGTCACATTCGACCCTGACCATTGGTCTATCATTCATCGTCCAGGGCCGATTCGCCTCGAGAAGCTGTGAGACGGACGCGTTGGGTCTTCCACGGCCGTGCCATGCGGGCTTCGGGCCCGTTAAGAACCCGCCCAGAGTCGCTCCCCGTACCCACAAACAAGAACAGACCATTCGCCCCAGCGGCTCGCGATTCATCATCTAATAACCCGGGCCGCTCAGGCAGAGAATGGTACCTGTAGTTGTCCAAGGTAACCCAACCTCGCCAACTCTAGGTACAGAGTCCAGCTGGCTGTATTCACTGCGCAGTGTGGAGAGCCCTCACCAGCCCAGAGAGATTTGGGCTTGCAGCCCGGGGGCGGGAGCGAATCTCCAGGTTCGGGTCCGAATGTCCAGTTGATCTCCCAAGGGATCACCTAGAAAGACAAATCGGCGAGACAGATAGTCCAGATAGTCATCCATGCTTTTCACGCGTCTGTCTGATCACATACAGGTCATCAATCGCGACTCACAGCATCCGCCTGGCCGTCGCTGGCCGTCGCTGGCAAGGACGAAACACCTCAAACATAGTCCAATCAGTGATGGACTATGTGAGACATTGACATTGGTCGGGGGATTGGTCTGCCATCTATCAGGTGCATAGAGTACTACTCCAACCAACCACGTACTATATGAAGCATCACAAATTGGACTCCCCTGATAGCGTGGAAGGAAGGGTTTGGTTGGCACTTGAGGCTTCGGCCGTATAGCATCACCACTATCCCCCACGCCGTCCGACACGCCACCTGATCATCCCATTCGGAACGATGGCACTTGCCTACTGCTTTATGAGCACACATAATACAAAGCGGGCCTTGGAGAATATTTTGAAAATTTCCGGCTTCCATATGTCACCGGCTTTGCTGTGAGTCGAGCGCAAGATTCCGCCCCTTGCCCCTATATGATCCCCAGCGAAGGCACTACGGGCCGTCTCGCGACAGACACTACTTCAGACGACACGAATCCTATAAAGTATGAGGGCCATCAACTGTATGTGTATTGTAGCTTTGCGCATCATGTCATGGTGCCGTCCTGTCGCCCTTGTTCTACCTAGGTAGGTATTCGCCGTTGTCCTCGGCATGTACCGATAGTTGATACCGAACCCAACTCATGCATGTACAGTGATGTTATGTATCACATTGACAGTGTGAACATTCTCCTTTTGGCTCCAGTTGTGACATCTTCGCCTATTACCCCAACAACCCGATGAAAGACATCGCGAGCAATAACGCAAGACCTGTTGCAACGCGATTGTACTGCCCGCGGTTCGGCCTTGCTTAGGGCCTGTGATGGAAATACCTAGAAATATAATTGGTGTTATTATCCGTCCCAGTGGCACTCGTCCCGAGAAAGCTAACCGAGGCTACTGCGCGTATGGAGTCGACGGGTGATTACCCGCAATTTGTCGAGTTGGGCGTGTTTGTAAACAGGTACTCAAGAGAGTGTCGATGAAGCGTGGGCAACCTGCAAAAGAGATGCCCGATAGGTGACCATTAAAGTAAACATAATACGTGTTATGTAACGCGCAAAGAAGCAACTAGTTGAGTGTCGACTCGATAAATTTGCGGTGTTTCCGCCGCAAAGTTTGAATAGTAACCCTCTTCGGTAACATTGTAACAGCACACATTGTTCTCCGAGTAATGTCCATGAGAATCTCACAACGATTAACTCTGAACGATTGCCGTTGCCGCATGCCAGGGTTTGTAGACTGGTTGTGCCGTGCAATATCAGATATCAATATGAAATGGAACACTGACTTTAGATTGTCTATGCCTGACAACTACCTGCCTGAAACAACATGCCGAATACCCATATACAGTTGAACAGGACTAAGTATCTCCCCGCCCCTCGAATATTTATCTCGACAAGAGGTATAGTCGTTGTCTTCGATACTGTATAGATCCTCTAGTGACTGGAAGATTAGTTCTTTCCATATACAGCGAGTAGGGAAGCTGTAGATTCTACTACTTTAGCTGTAGGACTTTTCTTGCTAGCTGAACGCAATAGAGAGTTCGTGAGTGAGTCCTGCTGTTGGAGGAGATATGCTGTTGGAGATTAAATGGTATCTTGCACCCTCGGGAAATAAGTTGAGAACTTAAGGCGAAATGTGAGTCACCTTATGCTCAAAGGCTAGCCGAGAAGAATGGCATATCTAGGACTGCTATCTGATGGTGATGTCAAAACGTAATTATGCAAAGGACGATGTGGTAACCTTCAAGATGGTCACTTGGTGACCAATAAACAATGCGGACGGAGAAACCGTTCCGTCTTTCAAACTGGCGCGGGATCTAGTCATCATGATCAAGCTAGTATTGGTGATGGGACATAGGGAATCGCCTCTCGGACACCATAAGAACAGCCGTGAACCCATCCGAAGTGTACAGCTGCTATTTTCAGTGCAACGCCCTGGCCTTTCAACCATCGATAGATATCTAACGAGGTACAAGGCCTGCAGCTCCGCCGTCGCCCCAAAGGCGTCGTACACCTACATACATCAATGCTTGATTGAGGCAAGGAACAAGTAGATCGCTCCAAACGAGTAGTGAGTTCTCCTAAACCGCTGGACTGGAGATATCCGTCTATGTAACCTCCCTCTTACAAATACAGGAGTGCACCCGCACTGAATTGACTGCTCTTATAGGCCCCAACTTCCATAGCCAGTACCATAACTTGCCTGATGAGACTGCATATCTCCTACCGTATTGTTTGCAAACATGTTCCAGTCCAAAGCTGGTACATCGGTGAACCCGAGCATCTGGTCCCAAGCCATGTCCAGCGCTTGCGCTCCTGCTCCGAATAAAGGAGCCGCTTCGAGTTTCATTGCAGTATCTTCTTCTACCACGGCGGCAACAGCCTTATTATCATTCGACGCCAGAATGCCGAGCAACTTGACGATGAAGTCGGGTGTGGCGGGCAGCGATCCCTGTGACTCCCGCAGATATCTCTCTCGTGCCCTCCAGGCTCTTGTCACTAGGATAGCGAGGGCGATATGCGTCTTGGAGTTCAAGAGGTATAGCTCATCGTGGAATTTGTAATGAGCCTCGACAAGCAGCCATGCTCTCTCGACGAGACTACCCCTCGTCCGCTCGATCAATTGACCTGCCATGTAGATCAACATCTCAATCTGGAAGTGAGCGAGCACTTCTCAGTCACCGTTAGTCATTACTTTGCACATCGTACCAGCCACATCACTACTCACTGTACCAGAAAAAGGGCCCCTGCGCCTGAAGCGTATGATATAGTTTCATATCTGTTTCCGTCGTTGAAACGGCAATTTTAAATATGTTATCTCGAGGGCTCTTGATTTCTGTGCCCCACTGCGCCACGTCTGTGTCAGGTGGAGGGGGAACCATTGTATTGCGTGGTGAGGGCACACACCTCTGGCTGTTCGCTCGCTGGCCGCACAAATTCTTGCAGTTTGGAGCAAAGCGTAGGTCGGATTTCGGCAGCCAATTGGTGCACTGGCCCCATCGATGGATCACTATACTTCTCAAGAATTTCCTCAAGCGTCTCATTGAGTTGTAAGATACGTCGCCGTGCCTTCTCGACCTCTTCCGATGGCGCCGGGTCGAGGAGCCCGGCCTCATTTTGGACAATGAGGCTTTCGAGATTTGGCGTGTCCATCATCATCTGTTGATTTACCCAAGTTCAGCATTGGTTTATACCAGCGACGGCGCTACGCAAAGAGACATTGAGGGTAAGTCATCAATTACCTTGCCTATTTCGTAAAACGTCAAGCAATATATCATATCGGTGGGGCCGTCTTTGGCCTGAAGGGTCGTCATAGTGGGATAGAGATCCGCGCTGTCGAGCTTACAAGTCAACAACCTTGAACTACGCAGAGACCACAGGGAACCTCTACTGGCTACAGGCGCCAAGGAGCATGTATAGACGGTCGAAGAAAGAGCGACCTCCTGAGCAAAAAGTCCAGTAATGGTAGCTTTAGGTCTAGCATATGGGGTAACACCTGAGGATGACTTACTCGTTGATATTGCTGGGTGTCTTGGTATCCCACGAACGTGGGAGAAGAGACTGACCCAGGCCAGACATCAGTGCGTACAGAGCATCGATCATGATGATTTGCCACCAAATCCTCCTGCGTATCTCGGCTTCGAATGGCGGAAGTCCCAGGAGCTCGCCGTCTCTGTGGAGTCCCATCTTCTGTGCAACTCTCACAACAATTCCGTTGAGGATCCACGCGCCACTTGTAACGATTAGTTCCGATCGTAGTGAGGCGTCGAATGCACTCACTGCCTATCAAAGCGGCCGGCCAGCGAGAACTAGCACTGTTAGGGACATAAGGTACACCAGAGGGCCAGCAGAACATACCAAATATAACACCAGTGCTTGTAAGACAACCAGATCGTCTGTAGATCGGAACTGTTAATGGGAGGCCAACGATTACTAGAGAAAAAGCATAGTAAAGGGTATGTATGGAATGCTTCCACCAAGACCTACATGTTTTCAGTCTACAACATGTAAATATACTGTTCTGCTCCAGAGACGAATTGTGAAGCAGCTATCATCCAGCTTGGGAGGAGCCGAAGCTCTTCGCGGGAACAGGCCAGCTTTACTTACTAGAACGCGGTTAGCATTTGACTGTGCTGTCGACAGCAAGGCCACAAGAGTACAATACCATTCCAATTCGCATTAGAGCTGTTCGGCAGCCATTGGCGAACCGCCGATAAGCATCCTCTTTCGAACAGCCCAGCTGTTCCTCGCACTCGCGCTCATTCAAGGCGACCGCACCCATGAGATATATGGAGAAGAGAAGGGCTTCGACGTTCTTAGGTATGGAGGCAGGGTTCGTTGTGGCCTCGACTAGCTGTGGTTGAACCGTAGGCACATGGATGACCTTGGTCAAGGGATTGACCCTCTCGATGAATGTTTGCCACAGGCGGAAAGCTTGTGCAGGAGAAGGACGAAATTCTTCTACACTACCGTCCGTGGGGTCGGACAACAGCAGACCAACATTTGTATCGGGCGTCCTGGAATCAGCGGGCGTGTAGTAATCATCTGTTACCTCATCATCTTCTATAATCTCGCGCATCGCCGAGAGCTGAGAGCAGGTCAGAGCGAATCAGTCACAGTTAGGCTCGGTCCCGAGTCCCAACGCGCCGGGGCCGGCATCGAGGCTATGTATGGGATACTCACTTCACGGTGCACATCTGCCCAGAGATGGCTATCGGTGAACTTGACATTTTCACCGTCAATGATCAACTTTCCCACGGGCCTCCATAGCTCGTCCCGACTCGGTGTATCGTGAGAGCTGGTGGGTGTGCGGGGATCGGTGGTATACTCGGACAATAGCTCCTCACAGCGAGCGAGACGTTGCTGTAAGTCCTGATTCGGCCTCCGGCGTTTGCGGGGAGGTGCCGGTGTTGCGGGCGTGCATTGGACATTCGCCTTGAGGAGAGAGAGTGAGCCAAGATAGCGGGCTAGGATGGCGATATAGCCGTTACCGACCTTGACTATCAGCTGGAATTAGTTGAACTGTTTCGAGAGCCGTGGGCACGGGTATGTCCTCACTGCAGTTTGAACATGGCGTGTTGCGATCACACCTGATCTTTCGACTTTGACACTGTCTTACGTATAAGCAGAAGTGCCAGAGGATATCAGGGGCGTTGGACCACTGACAAGTACACAGGCAAGGATTCTGGGCGCCTTTGCCGGGTTTGAAGCCATCTCGTGGCTGTCGCCGAGTCTATACCAGGCGACAAAATGAGCAGCCCGCTGCTGTTACCATTCGCGACCCGAAGAATCTGTCAAAGGCTCGGAGTTGGTGGTTAGCACGAGGATGTGGCTAGGTCTGTTCAAGGTGCGCAATCAGACAGTGAACAGAACAGAAATATGCAGGTGCCTGTGTGAGCCTGTGATGTAGTCACGGCTGACGGGGTGAGATGGGGGTGTATACCTGACTACCTTTAAGAGGTATAGATGTGATAGGTTCCAAGTTGCTTCCAGTCTGCCTAGTTCTGTACCTTAGACAGCTCTGCAAGCCAGGGTAGTACATGTAAGTACCCAAGTGAAGGCATACATACGCGACCAGGCAGCTAGCTACGTGGGATGGTGCGGATTGTTATTATCACCTGCGGCATGCCTCACGTACATGGCAGATCATGGATGTGATCTCTGAGTTCTGAGAGCACGCCAGATCTGCGCCAGGGCGGGATTGGAGGTGGTGGTGCACACTGCTCGACTGCACAGGGAATTGGGAATTGGGAGTTGGGAGCTGGGAGTTGGGAGGCCCGCGAGGCCCGCTTGTCCGCCGCTTTCCAAGTCCGGAGACTTTTCTTCCCGGTGTCTTCTTGAAGCTTCCAAGCGCAATGGCACCCGGTGCGAATTCCGTCCGTCTCTCGGCTGTACATTACCTTACCTTACACATTCGTGCTCAACCTGTTCACTTCCTGCGTCGCCAAGAGGACACGATATCAGCCAGCGAGGAGACTGGGATGGCCATGGGGTCCAGCTGTGAGTCAACCGGTGGATTACCTGACATTGACGAGTGGAATCATTGTCTGGATGATTCACACCACCAGCGAGACCTGGCATGCCGTCGTATTCTGCGTATTGCTCGGCTTGCTAGTTCAACCCACCGCGCACGCTACATACTACTAGATGACAGCGTTTGTTGAATCCCCGACAGACACGCTTCGACATTACCGTACTACCTCAAGCCCTGCCACATGCTTCCTTCCTGCAAGGTCCTATGAGTCCAGGTTGTAGAGCATGACAAGGTGGATGGCGTCACATTGAGAGGAATCAACCATCCTTCAACCACATTTCATACCCGCCTTACATCCGAGGTGACTCCGTTTCGATTGATCTTCTTAGTGAATATGGTGCTGTTGCCATTGTAATGGTTGAATGAACACTTCGTGGGCCTTCTCAGCTACGGCACCATACTTGAGCGGCTAGCCACCTCCGAGAGATACCGTCTCATCTACCAGATGGCAGACATGGTACGTTGGCCTTCTCTACGTTTAACATTATATAGAGATATTCCCCGTTCTATACCTCCAATTATGAAACTCCGTTGTCAGAATGCGCCGCCTGTAGTCAAATGCTCCCAAGTCCGACCGTACGCCCAGCGATGCAAACCGTCTTTTCCCTTCTCGTAAAAACCATTGCCGTTAAACACCTACACTTTTTACACAAGCCCACAACACTACCGGCACCACAACGTTGTCGTTTCCTCCAGTCAAGACCGCCTCCGTGATACTGGCAACGCTGGCGCAGACAGTTGTTTTTCTGGCAGTAGTCTGCCACGTATCCACTTGTTGCTCCGTTGTCGACCAACCCCCGAATCGCAACCATGCGTCCGCCGCCATTAGGCCTAGGAATACAGCCACGGCGAAGGCCACGCTGCCCTCGAGGCTCTTACCACCACCCCAGACCCATTTCCGGTGGCCGTAGCGCCGTCCGATCAACGAAGCTGCCGCATCCCCCAATCCGACGCACACGATGCCGGAAACCATGCTGATTTCTCTTGAAGGCACGCTCCAGCCCTGGAGGTGGCCTTGCCCGGTCCTGGGCAGTGACCCCAGAGATAGCCAGAGGGGTATTGCACAGCCGACGAGGAGGAAGATGTGGGAAATGACAACCGGACCCTTCAAGTCACGCCCGTCTACATAAGGCGTTAGAAAGGAGGCCAGTGGCTTGGACAGCGGAGGTAGTTGGCTCGCACGCAATAGGTCGAGTAGAAGAAACGCCGCTAGTATGATACTCAGGGCTAAAGCCACGAATGGAGGGTCGATGTAGGTAGCCGGGAGGAACATAGCGACCATCATGAAGTGGAACACCTTCCGACGTGTATCTACCTCATAGAGGGGCGAAAGGCTGAAGACAACAAGGAGGCCACTCGTGATGACCAAAATGCAGTATGCACTGATAAGCAAACGTGTATTGGCCTCGCCCAAGAACGAGACGCGGGCATGTTCAATCCATCCATGCGCTAAGGCATGGCCTTCGTCGTCACGGAATCTGGGTGGCAGCAAGATCCAGCCATTCAAGTTACGGCTGACCACTTGCCACCGAAACCACGAGAGGTCTCCAAAAAGGTACCCCAAAGCCCAGCCAACTGGCTCGTCACCCCGCAGGGCGTCCTGCATCACCACTGTCTTCACACCGATACAAGGGAGCGGAATGAACAGAGTCGCAAATATGCAGACATAGACGTAGCTAGCATACATCCACTTGCGGACTGTAGCTTGCTGGTGCGTGAGTGAGAGGAAGGCTTGCATAGATATGGACGCCGACCTCTTCTTCCGACCAGAAGGGGTGTGAGTTGGTAATTTACGGTGCGTCCCGCCTCCTGGCAGAGTATGTCTCCGGACCGGAACGATTTCCGTCAAGATCTCAGACAACCCATCCACGCCAGAAAGAGACCTCGCCGCGGGCTTTTCAGCGGCTGCAGGAACATCAGTGGCCGGGCCCTTGGCTTGGTCGATGTGGTTGGGCATCGTAGCACCGCTGTCGTCCGAGTCATGATCGTCAATGGCCTCGGGTGAGCTGCAAGAGGAGTCCAGCGGGCGACGGAGGAAACCGTGTCGCATTCGACGCCATGTCATTAGCGTGGGTACCCATGGCTGAGCCCGTGCCACCGGAATCGAAGGGCGTTTGAAACGCCATTTGGGGACTCGAGCGATGACTATGCCCCATTGTACTGGTTTGGTACAGGAAACCAAAATATCCAGGCCGCCAACCCACAGCATCGCTTTCAGAATTGTAGCCTGCGGTGACGAGGATAGCAGTAGTATGTTAACGAGACCGATTGAAAGAAGCTGCAACTCGGCAGTAAGCAGGCTTGTGGTCGTGAGCTGGTGTAATACCTGCACCAGACTACAGTGGAGGGGGTAGAGGAAGACGGCATCTTGCATTGCCAATGGGGCGCAACGCAGCCCGCTTCCCTCTGTCCTCACGACCACATATCTACCGAGAACGTGAGAGACGGTAAGTGGTAGGCAAGATAAGGCCCAATGCAATATATTGGAATCTGGAGAGGCTGTGGACAACGAAGGAACCAATGCCGGCGGCAGCGAACAAAGGGCGAGAACAATGTTGGGCAGAACAACAGCGGGATTATCGACGGCGATCAAGTATGACACGAGGATGGTTATGGCGGGAGGGTAGAGCAGCGGTGCCGGCTCGAACGAGGAGGGAATGGTGATGGGTAGAGCCGTGGACAAGGTACGATGACGGTGCGCCCACAGTACCAGGCGCAGCGGGTAGAGAAGAACCAAAGCAACTACTAATGCTATGAACACGCTGAGCTCTAGCGATAGACACACGTGCTGTCAGTGTGACATTGCGACCGGCAGACGGGACAGGCAACAAGAGAGGGCACAAACCTGGACTCGACGCAGCCCACAGCGGGCGGACGCGGGGGTTGGTGGCAACAAACAGGGTCAGGAGGCCGATGACGAGCAGCTCGGTCAGACGGCGCAGGATTTCCTTGGTTCGTCGCCTCTTGTATAGCTGGGCAGCAGCCACAGCGGCGTGGACAGAAGATGTGCTGTCGGGCCGGGCGAGGGAGAAGAAGGGTTGGGGGTCGGGGTGTTGATCGGTGGAGCCGCCGCCAGGCGTGAGGAGAGGGGTGGAGAGGCCGGACAGCCGCTCGTTGCGGCCGCGCAGGCCCTTGTGCAGGCGTTGCGGGGCAGGCAGGCCCTTAAGGAAGTGCTCGTCGTCGGCCTCGGTGCCGCTGTCACTGGGCGGGGTGGTGTTGCGTGGCGGCAGGGCGCTGGACGGCTCGAGCAGGTCGGCGCGCTGGCGAGAATAAGGGTGAGGGGATCGCGAGAGCAGCAATGGATTTGCATCCTTATTCTCATGCTTGTTGTCATTGTCGTCGTCATCGTCAACAGTGACGGCGGCAGGGGGGCCGAGCTGGTTGGGCATGTCGCCGAGGGACACGTTGTGCAAAAGGCCGCAGGTCAGCTCGAGGTCGTCAAGGCCGAGGGGCACTGCTCTCTATCTATCTCATACTGCGCAGAAAGGAAACTTCGGTTGGCTCGCAGCCAGAGTAGTTTGGTATTTGCACAGGTGGCAGCGAGAAACCAAGCAGAGAGCAGCTTGTCGGTACCTGACTTGGCTTGCCCCGTCAGAATCACATGTTGTTTTGCCGGTGCTGCATCTCGAACTCGGGTCAATGTTGACAGTGACAGGGACGTCTCAGGTTGTAACCCGTACAAAGTAGCACTGGAACACACACGTGGACCTCTGCGACTGCACGTATGTGGGTCTCACGCTTCAGGTACACGCTCGACATGTAGGGAGTAGGTGGGTACTGATCCATATTATCGATATCGATAAAGGCACCAGCCCGTGCACCGCCGGTGCTGCGATGTATCTATGTACAGAGATATCTCTACATCATTTGAATGTCCGTGCACTATCCCTTGTTGTACCCGCCATCTGACCAGCTCAAGTAAGGTTCAGTTATTGAGCTATATTTATCACTGGCGCGCATCATGCTACGTGTAGGTACCTGGATACCTACCTATGGATTCAGTCCTTACGGTACTATTAGTAGGTTCTTAAAATGATCATTTATACCCGGGCACTGTTACTTTGATACCCGGGCACTATTGCACTTGCTGCCAGCCGCCCGTTACCTAACACCAACCCCTAAACCTTATTGCCGCAGCACCAATTCCACATTACCGCTAAGCCGTATCCTAACCTCTAACCCGTACCCTAACCACTAACCCTACTTCGCCCCGAGGCTCTAAATAACATATATATAGCGAAGTAGGGTTAGTGGTTAGGGTACGGGTTAGAGGTTAGAGTTAGGGTTAGCGGTAATGTGGAATTAATATCGTGGCAGTAGGTTAGGGGTTAGGTACCTACGGCTTGGGTGATTCGAGTGCAGATGGCTGCCACCTGGACCACCTGCAACAGTGCCCGGGTATCAAAGTGACAGTGCCCGGGTATAAATGATCCTTAAAATATGTACCTAGTGTATTCCTAACTGATCCATGCAGCTGGAACTACATCCGTAGGTAAGTCAGGATGTCGCATTGTCCGCCAGCCATTTTATCGCTGGCCTCAACCTATTCTTGCCAGTCAGCCAGCTTCATCTGGAGACATACATGTATCCATAAATGCTGCTTCCACTGCCGCATCACTGGGTTCATGACCCACGCCATCATTCTAAACGGACGCGTCCTCATGCTATGGTAGCGCACAAACTCCGTATCCCACATGCTGAGACTATTTGCCTGTCACAGGCGCCTAGTACCTGTGTGATTGCGGAACACAAACCAGTAATGCCATCACTTAGCCTGCTGGAGGTATCGATGGTACCCCGTCGGCGGAACACACAAGTTGTAGCTTTGTCTTTGAGCATGCCGCCCAGCGCGTTTTGTTTGGCAAATACGTAGCGGGCGAGGCTAGGGATATGCCTTATGTACATAGTCATTGCTACGGATACTTGATACGTTTAGACTATCTGAGTCGGAAAGACTTGAAGATGCAAAGAGATTTTACTTGACTGAGGAGATATGAGATAGACTGGATGGTGCATGTGGTCTCGGGCCCGCTCTGGAAGCCCGTATTGCCCAGAGCGTGGGGCCAAGGGATGCCACCTAAGCGCGATACTATGTATCAGCGATGTCACTTGCTCGACAACTCAATTGGATCGATCACTACCATGTAGGTACATACCTTGTACTGTACACAGGTACGAGGTATGTGTACCTTAAGGTAGTAGGTGACACGGACCCCCCTGTATAGTACTATGTACAGTAGCGCGTGGACCCCCTTCTAGGTGATGATCACCAATATCACTTATCGCTGCTGAGATTATATCCATTTCGAAGTGTTTACTTAAATAGTTACAACTGTATACCGTTATTATATATAAATGGTCACAGTTTTTAGTAATAATCTTAAATAACGAGACGATTTTAGCAAAAAATCTAGAATAGTAAAAGCAATATCGCTATACCGGATATATAAGTATTGTTATATTATATATTTAGTATATTTATTAATATATTACTAAGTCACATTTAAGCACCGTTATATTTAAAAACTTTGTTATATTATAAAGGCTTAAATAGCAGGTTTATAGTATACTAGAAATTACGGTATTACGGAATCACACATTAATTTAGTTATTTAAACATATTACGCGTACGGGAATAGGTGCTATTACGTCTTATATACTATTAGTAGTGCATTTATAGCAGTTGCGAAAGTGACGGAAGAAGGTGCAAATGGGGGTAATCTCGAACGCTGGTAACGATTTTAAGCAGTGGTGACGGTACAGTAGGTGCAAAGGGATGATCTCAAACGGTAATAACGGTCTTGAAAACCATTCAATGTTTTAAATAGTAATAATTTATAGCCCTAACGGTTATAGTTATAAAGACCGTACGGCTTATTAAATAGTCATAATTAATTAGGATAATTCCGCATACAAGAATATATAGGCAATTGTTAAAAAGATTTTAATATAGTCCCGACGGAATATGACGGGCTTGTATTTAAAGATGATTGCGGTGATCATCACCTAGAAGGGGGTCTACGCGCTATTGTAGGTATTATCTCGTCTCGCACGCTACGCTAGACGTCATTGGTCACAGCTTGAGCATGACGACCCTGTGCCGTCACCGCATGCTGGTTGCAAATTGATAGAACACGCTGTGGGCTTATCTTAGGTGTTAGACCATTTGGTACCGACGGCGCTAGTATACTGCTTAGGTAAATGTAAGTTATGACTTTAAGCGTGGAAATAGTATAGCGTCGACCAAATGGTTTAAGGACTTAATACGTTTTATATAAACCTTTTAAAGCTTACAAATAAGTAAATATAAAGGTTAATAATTTGAAAAAAATATTACGGCGTAAAGATTAATAAAATAAACGTTAAAGCGTTAACGGAATTAAATTATTTCGAACGGTTATAAAAATGCAGTTTAAAAAATATTAAGCTATATATTTTAAATAACGCCTATATATCTATAGCTTTACGACTATTTAAAACGATTTAATTCCGTTAATATTTAAATGTTTGTTTTATTAATTTTTACGCCGTAATATATTTTTCGAATTAATTAGAAAAAAAATAAAAAAATGCGACTGCTATATAAAAAAAGTTTTTTACGTATATTTATACCGGAATTTTACTTTTAGCTTTAAAAAAAACATTCTTAATATTGGATATTTTCCGAAAAAATATTGCTATAATTATAAATCAATTTTTTATTTTCGAACAAAACCTAATTATTTTTAACATTTTTTATTAAATTAATATCGTTAAATATTACGGCTAGTATTTTTTATTTTATATAAAACGCGTATATTTACAAAGCCTTTTTTTATATTAAATCTTTAAACGTTAAACATAAGTAGTTTTTAAATTTGGTATATATTCCAGCCACCATAGCCACATATGCACTTTAGCATCACCAGCACCACCACCACCCTATGGGAGACGTCTGACCACTGAGATAACTGTGGGCGTTAAACCACGCACACCACTATTTTGACTCGGCATATCGCACATTACTAGCAGACACCTGGCTGTCGAGAGGCTATGCAATGTAGCTAGCTACATGTACCTATCAATTATATACATTGCAGTGTCCTCTCAATGTTCCGGACACCACGGTGTGGAGTGGATGGATGGTGTTGGACTAGGGTTGCCCGGCTTTCCGGCACTCCTGATTATCGAATCCGAGTGCACGGTAGAACAAAATATGCGCAAGCTTCTCGACTTTTGTAATCTCTGATATAGCAGCTGAAGATTTGCAACTTCCACCGCCGCCTGTCTGTCTAGAACGGCATACGAGAAGTCGCGCGACAGGCCTGGCTGGACAGAGGCTTGGGATGCTGTTCCAATTCTTGGGAAGTAGTGACGCTCGTGAGAATTGAGAGTTTTGAGGGTCTTCCTCTCCCACAGTGGACTGAGCTGATTGCCAAAGTCTGTGAATGGAGGAATCCAACCCGATCTCATCCGCTATCCTTCAAGCTTGTTCTTTTTTTTCGCCACCCTTCTAACCAAGTTCTTCGATCTTTCGACCAACAGCCGAGCATTATCAGGTTCCAGCTGCAGCTACATAATTCGGCTGCAGTAGTCCACCCTGTGGACAGACTAAGCGGCATCCACCTCCAGACATACGACCACAAACCATCATCGTCCTCGGCGCCTTACACGAAGCTGACTGCATTTTGATCTGCTGCTAGGCGCCTTGTACTCTCGCTATTTCTCTGCTCTCGTAGACGCCACCACTTGTTGATGCGGCGGTACCTACAGAGTACAGATATCCCACTTGCGTCAAGTCCGCGCACAACCCGGTCTGCATTAGACGCGGCTGCAGTACACTCTCAGCTTCGTGTGTGAAATATAAGGCATAATACTCTGCTCTCACATCATGGCCTCGTTACGCTCGTTCAATCCCCTCTACACAGGCTCTCACTCTGCCTCCAGCGAAAAGGTTGATCTGGTTGTCGAGCCTGTGCAGGGTAGCCGCAATCGCCTTGTCAAGACTAAGATGCTCACCATGCGCAACTTTGTCCTGGCTGCGCTTCTCTGTGTATCTGTTGGCGTTGGGTTGTCCAATGCCACCTTCCTACGGGCAGAAGATGGTATCGCGATAGACTTGTCCCGCAATAGTTTGGACCAAGACTTGACGACATTCTCTCGTTTGCTGAATGCAGCTTCACCTAAAGCATTGCGGCAGTTCCTCCACGAACTCGTGCCGGCTACGACGAAGCCGGGTGTCTTGTATTCCGAACGTTCGGCCGTAGTGGCCTTACGTGCCGAGAGTCCAGATCTTGCCTCGAGTATCGTGCACCTGGCTATGCGGCAGGATCCAGGTAATACCACGACCATCACCACCACCACCGCCACTACCTCCACCACAGACACACCGACTTCCACGAGCACCACTCCTACTCCGACTTCTACTTCTAGTTCTACGTCTACAGTGTCCGCAACGTCGACGCCTAGCTCAGTATCGTCTATGGAGTCAACGACAACCTCAATGTCTACATCCTTGCAACCACCGTCAACAACGTCTGAACAAACCACCTCCACTCCCACCTCCACTTCAGCCCCGCCTACGTCGACGAGTTCGTCCTCAACATTAGCATTCACCTCTCCGTCGACGTCCATGGTTATCAGCCCATCTACAGGTAAGTGAGCATACTCTCTCGTCTTGATTGATGATGGCTGGCGAGGTATTTGTGGCTGAGACAATACCCGTGAGCTGTCATAAGCAGTTTGATGTACTATTTTCTGCTCCTCTCCTATCTTTCTCGGCGCAAGAGTGTTTGGTCCCCAAGTAATTTTGAAATTGGATTCCTTCTCATTAAGCGTTTAGCCTCAACTATGTCGACACTTTCGACAACTTTGATAACATCATCGACGACTTCCAACTCCACACCTATGCCAACATCCGCAACATCAACTTTTACATCTACCTTACCCGGGGGAGCGGTGACGACGATAACGCAAGTCGCCATCGTCACACCGGAGACTACCGACATGCCAACTTCGACGTCGAGTGGCATGGGCAATCTGCAGACTGGATCGCCAGCTACCAGACCGAAGCGCCCGGCCCTCGAGCTGTGGTTCGGCTTGGTTGTCGGTAGTGTTCTACTAATCTAAGTCCATCATCGCTTACCTCGTGAACGGACTTACTTTTGAATCCACGTAGCGTGAATATATGGACGTCATCATCAACAGTAGGCTGGGTCACTTGGAGCTTTTGGCATACAGTACTTCATATAACGACTTTCATGATAATTAGATTAATACAGGCATAGGCGAATTCAAGCAAAGCGTTTCGTGGAGAGGGCGTAAATGGCAGCATCGGAAGGGTCCAAGTACATAGACTATAGCATATCAATTGTCGCGGGATATAATAATTGTTGATTTCTGCCATCGGCTACTGAGAGTTTCTTGCGTATTCAGCCAAGACGTCTTCTTCTTGCTAGTGGGAGGTATTCCATAAGACAAAAGAGGTAGACATCGACCACAAACATAGAAATTTTCGTCTTTCTTGCATTTGCCATCATGGTCCACCCAGAGAGCAAAGGAGCTTCGGCTTGGAGTGGACCTAAATTGTAGTTATTGGATAACTCTCAACCCGCAACTCGATATGTCTGTTGCTAAAGCGCATGATTCAGGATCTAATGACGGAATCGACATGAAATGCCTGCCAGACTATAGGGGGCGCTCACCCATAGCGTACTACTTAGACTAGGCCATCGCTTGGGGTTGCTGGGGTTCTGCGGATGCAGTGCTCTTGGCACGATGCTGACTAAGGATGACACAAGATTGTGTCGAAGGGCATGCGATGCGACTATATAGAGGCAGAATCAAGATGGACAGGTATCACAGATTGCGACGTCACTTGCAGCAAAGCAGGCGGTGCATCGACCAGCCATCGAGGTCTGGTAGGCTCAGTTTAGCCAGGGCCGATCTTGGGCATATCGTGGTGTTCGCTGAGTTTCGAGAGATAGGTGTTGAGCCCTTCGACTCTTTCCTTGTGTGTTTTGCGGATCTCCGAGGCAAGCGCCGGGTCCTCGAGCATTCTTTGCATCTGTTACTGCGGCGTCAGCGGCCTGTGTGGCTGCCGGGGCAGCTGCATGCATCGTCTGTGTCGTCTTACCTTCTTTCTGTTTGCCTCGTCGTGTCGGCGCTCTGCTTCTGTCTTGTATTCGCCCTCGTCGGCGGATTCTCGTGCAACATCATCGGCAGCTTCTTGTTTGTCAGACTTGGCGGTTTGCTTGGAGGCAGACAGTGAGCTCTCAAGGATGGCAGCTTTTCCTTTGTCCTTGCTCTTGCTCTTGCTCTTGCTCTCTTTCTTCTTGACCTTCTGGACTTTGGCGCCTTTGAGACGCAGCGCGCCGCCGCCGGACGCGACATAGTCGTCTGCCGGCATGGCTGGAGTAGAGCTAGGTGAGGCCGAGGCAAGGGTAGCGAAATGATAGTCGAAGGTCACTTCCGGTGAGTACTACAAGAACTGGAGGTCGGTAAGTGGATAGCGAGCTGTGGATGGAGGTGGACTCCAGAGGCTGCCAGCTGGGCACCTTGCCAGGCACAGGTGGCGCGGCCGGCTGTCCAGGCCCGCCCAACCGCACCGGCATAAAACCCATCGGTCGCTCCGCAGTTTTTGATTTCTTTCCCTTTCCTCTCCTCAGATCAAAAAGTAAATACAGAGTCGCCACGACCGTCACCTCGAATCCTCACAGTGATGAGTTGCCATCCTCTAAACGGGGATTACTCTGGAGATCAATATCCTTGCTAGGAAGTCTCTCGATCGTCTTTGGACTGTGATCGGGAGATGCTGAATTAATGAGGGCACATGCCAATCAATCCACGACTTGTTTTTCGTGCTCTTCGGCTGACGTCTGCAACAATAACAACAACAGCAACAATACCTATAATGTGACACAAAGGGATGTGCCCGTTGGCCTAGTATTGGAACAATCAGGCTCTCGGCAGGCAAGGTAAGCATTGTAGTCGGACTTGGCATCATGCTCTGGTGTGTATATTGTGCTTGTGCCATGTGATGTTGATATCTTACATTCCATGTCTTCGTGGTCGTGATGAGAGCACCCCGCCTACACACGCACGAAGCGTGAGCCATGGCTTGGGTCCCCTTATCCCTAGAAACATGCCAGGAACCAGTCGGTCCTCATCAATTGGGCGGCGGTTGAGCTCCTCCTAGATCTTGGATGCCGTCGCGCAAGTTGAGCATGAGGAGTCTCACATCATGTCTGAGATCGCATGCGGCTTCGAGTGCCCGCGTCGCGAGAACCGCCTCCAACGCACCAAATCAAGTCAGAATTCCACTGCCCGCGGGAATGGCTCGCAATCACCGCGCCATTCCTGATGCCCAAAGCAAGGTGTGTTCTGGCTCATTTGGTTGCTATGACCCAGTTCTGAGACACACACACATCTCGACGGGTGTGTGTGGGCGATGCTGCTGTCCGTCTTCGTATAAAGATGGGAGATCATCCTGCTGCAAACGATCTTTCATATCCTCACCACCAACAGTCTAATCACCGCAGTCACTCATTCAACAAAAAGCCACTCGGCTACCACGCTCATTTAACCACCAACGACAGTATACACTCGTTTGTACCCTTTGGCACAGCACTATCACCTCAACAGTACATTAATCACATCACCAAGTGTATTTATCAACCTACCTTTTTCAACATGTCTCTCAACATTACCTCCTCGGCTTTCTTGTACTGCCCTCCCGTCACTCAGACTCTCTTTACCACTGTGTACGAGACTGTCCTGGTTGCCGCCTGCGAGACTGGCTCTTGGACAGCTACCTACACCCTCACCGAGACCTGCGCTGGCAACCCGAGTGACTACGTGACTCCCACGATTCCTCCCGGATTCGTTGTCACCACTGTCAGCTGCAGTGTTTGCGAGGAGGAAGAGATTGAGATCACTTGCCCCGGGGCTCAGCCCACCGGTATGGGCATGTCTACCGTCGAGATCCAGGGCAACGGTGTCACTGCCACCATCTGCGCTACACCTCCTCCTGCTCCTGCTATGGGCGGATCGCCTGCTCCTGCTGGTCCAACCGCCACCGGAGAGAGCATCCCTTCGACCAACGAGAGCAACCCTCCCGCCAACGGAAGCAACCCTCCCACCGACGAGAGCATCCCTCCAAGCAACGAGAGCGGCATGGGAGGTGCTGGAAGCAACGGCATTGGTGGAGGTGCTTCAAGCAATGGCGTGGCACCTGCTGGAAGCAACGGCACCGTCATTAGCAGCAACCCAACTATGCCCCCCACAGCTGGTGCCTCATCAGTGAAGCGATCTCTCTTCGCCGCGGCTGGGATGGCTGTTCTGGCCGTACCTCTCTTGCTATAATTATTGTTTGGCACATGATCTTCTGACGATTAGTGGACGTGTTCGGGTGTGTTGAGGGAATGGGTTACATCCTGGCATTTTGTATGACTTATGGCCTTTTCATCTTTGCGGTTTCTCATCCACGTGGCAACAGAGGCAGGGGGTTGGAGCTATACACGCGGGGTTTCTGGCTTTTTACATGTTGTCTTCTCGGTTGTTTTTGCACAGTTCTTGGCATTAATTGAAACTCGTTCTTAAAAACCTGCATCTCTTCAGGCTCTGAGTCTCCTTCGACAGTGAGCTTTGTGATCGCTGCCTAGCCGAGGCAGATCGTGTATGCTCTTCACCTGACTGACTCGGCTTGTTGCTTTGTCCAGCTGTGGCGCTGAAGAGCGATTCATAATCACATTCGCATCTGAAAACCACTTTCTGGTGGTTGGTTTTAGACCCGTGGCCCATAACAATGGCCAGGCTCTTTGTAGGTGGCGTCACTCGTTGTATTCTATCCACGCAAGATTTGGAGAGTCTAAAATTGGTGCGCCCTATGAATAAAGTGCAAATGGGAACAAAAGAAGAGAGCTCAGTGTCAATCCGCTTTGTCGCAAGAACACTTTGCTTCGGTGTCCAGGACGTCAACGACGGACCACAATCCAAAATATGATTCATAATCCAGTTCCTCTCAATCAGTGTAGGCGTCATCATCCTATCACTGCTTCATCTATGTGAAAATCAACCACCATACTTCCTAATGCAACTAAGAAAGCAAACACAGCACCCGGCAGAGACGAACATCATGACGAACTCACTGAAAGAACTTTTAGATGAATGCATCTCCTCGAGGGGCAGCTTGTTCAGCGGATACGGCATTAGCATATGCGCTTACACAGGCCAAGAAGTATCGACTTTTCATCCTGATGCAGACTCGGTCTTCACCCTTTTGATCATCCAAGTAGACGGTGAAACTGGTGAAAGTCGCGCAAAGGGAATTCTTCAACAACTAGACGGCAAAATCAACAAATCCCTGCAAGGCCATGAAAAGCCAAAGCGAGTGGCTTATCGGTTGACGGATAACTCGAAGACCATGTATTTCGCTAAATCGCACAACATCGATGGCCGGGTTCCTGCATTTGACTTACTTGGCGATCAAGACAGTAACCGGGGGGACACACCGGTAGCCAGTCCTAGGGCTGAGATACGCGAACTGATGAACAAGAAGATCGTTGAGATTGATATTTGAGCCGTGGCGAGGCACCACAAGGCTTTGATCCGCGTTTCCAACTTCACTTCCGCCATGCTATCTATTATCTGTACGTGTACTCGAAAAGTTACGTAGGGCAGTTTGTGCATTTGTGGTTCCAGTGCAAGCCCGCTGTTGCACACAAATGAACCTGGTGGATGTATGCCGAGTAGGATGTAATAGCTGTCAAGGACGAGGCTGTAATTGCCGACAATTCCTCATGTCGAGTAGACTACACATCCGCGGCTACCTGATATCTCAGTAAAAATATTTCGAATGTCAACACTTGGCCGGTTGGACCAGTCATTTCGATTATCGTCGCACTACCGCCCGTAGGATAGACAATGAACTCCGTCCGTGAAACCTGATATTTCCCACTTAAGAGGGGTTGACAAGAATTAAAACTTGAGCTCGTACTGCAACTATCGCACCCTCTGCTGGTGCTGGTGCCTTGGAATGCAGACCCAACCACATACTGAATGTGCCTAGTTCCTGTTATTACGCTCAGCATTGTCAGCGGTGTACGGTCTCTTGAGGGGCACGCAATGCAGCCAGGAACCGAGTGTGTCCAGGTAGAGCCTCGACACATTGAGTGGTTCTGCAACTCCAGAGTAATAATTTCATGAGATAAATATCCGTGGGTGACTCAATGACATAGTTTAAATGTCAAGTGCACACTGCGAGAGCCGTCGATAGTATCTGTATCTTGTCTCCATCATTTTGTTGCTCCAAATCGTCTTGAACAATCGCTACTCCTGCCTCTCAGTCTCGAAGAGTAAGTTATTTCGACGCACCTCCCATATCGCTCAGTCCACGCTCTGGTCTCTCGAACCAATTTCAGGTCAGGTAAATACCGATGCCCCAGTTCAGTCCGTCAATCCACCATCCTCGCTTACCAGTGGCAATGCACTCTTCAAGAAGAGGCGTTTGCATGAATTGGGCGGCGACAGGGCCAGGCATGGTGCTTTTGCCCTCACGTTGGGGGCATACAAGGCCAGTACAATTGCCCGAAGCAATCTGATAACAGCCTTCCACAAGCTTCACATTGATCATGGTGGTCAAGGCGGAGTACCGATTGATCACATCTTGACAATCTTCGACTGGAGGTGCTGGACCCTGTACGTAGAGAAATGGGAAGACCCGGTTAGCAATGATCGCACTTACTTCGTCCCAGGGGTTAGGGGCGTTGGGAGACTGAGATCGTCCCAATTTTGGGGTTGGTCTTCAACACTGGACTGCGTTGGAGGGGAGAAGCTGTTCCGAATAGCATCGAGATTGCTGTTCCATTGGATGGAATGGATAATGTCACGGACTTACGAAGATGTCCTGGTGCGGATCGTGACAGGCATATCTGGCACCCACAGGATTCCCAGCAGCTCGCTTGGTGAGAACATTCTTGTTGTCGACATGGGTAATGGGATGGGTAGTAGCTTGCGAGTGCTGAGATGTAGTCAGGCGGCCAACCTGAGGTGAGGTAGCGACAGCCATGCCAAGGAGACTGGCTATCTTGCAGATAATCACGATGGAACCGATGTTGATCTGCATTGCGGAGGTTAATTGGAGTATACCTGCAGTTTGTCTCTGCCAGTGGGTTATGGGGCTTCAAGGAGGCGCCGACGAGAGTATTTAGCCTTGAAGTGTTCACTGGTGATGGGAATTGCTCAGGTCATCCAACGGCGGTTGTGGAAGGTGCCAGTAAGGTGCCTACCGATAGGCAAACCACAGGCAGGCACTGATGTGGGCTAAAGTACGTGTAGGAAGTTCCACGTACGTACATGGATGTAGGTACCTAAGAGGTACCTATGTATGTACATGTAGGCATACACTCAAAGAGAACTGCGCGGGTGGTGTGACTGCACGTCTGAGATGGAAACATCACCAAGTGCAAACCATGGCAGTGGGCTGGAGGCCGTCATGATCTACATGCCGATGTATTTGCTGGCCGCTGGCAGCACCCCCCCAACGAGCAAACAAGCACGGCATCCGTGTTTGTATGACACGCACCTGCGTAATGACCTATGTAACTTGATGTACAGAGTGTCAATGCAAGTCTGTCTGTCTGTGATCTAGGTACACAGAACACTACATTCACCTCGGACCAATGATCAAGGACTCTAGTTCTACCGGATTATCTGCATGACCAAAGACATTACACTTGATCAGCTACTCGCGTATTCTAGAGTCATTATGTGCCAAAATATACAGCACCAATCTATCGGTAGGGGGGCGGGGGGAGGGGGAAAACACACACAATGTATCGAGGTCCGGAGTAGGTAAAACCATCAATTGTCCAATCTGTGAAGGTGTTCAGATAGCGAGGTCCCTTCATGCCAGCATATCTGCCCTGACACTACGGGACAACTTATCTGGCACATAACTCAACGTATTCTTGATTTTCCAGCCGAAATCAGACTCTTTGATGGCAGGGCACTCACTGAGATGTATGTGGATCAAGAGCACGGAACTCACCACAAGGCTGCCTAAATCATATCGTGAACCGTTCTCTTATATGGCCCGTCTCCCAATGATCAGTAGCCACAAATGGCTGGCTTGTTAACTGGGCAGACGCTCCTTTCAATGGCTCTGGGAATCGAGGGTCCTGTCTATGTATTCCATGTATCGAACGGGAGCGCTCGTGAAGCCGCACTTCTGTATTTGACTCAGGATAAGGGTTCTGATCACGACCGATGTCCTTTCACCCTCGGATAGAGGCGACAGGCCTGCAAAACAACACCCATCCCTCTCCATATTGACCTCGTTGCTTGACCTCCGTTTTGATCCGAGTCTCTTCTCTGAGTTATTGAACATGGCTGTCCTATTGTCCCCATATTCCGTATTCACCGAAGCCTATAATTAGAATAGGCTAAATGTATGTATGTTCTGGTACAGCTTCTTCAATCCAAAGGCGATATGTGCCCCCATTGCTGTTGAGGTTGAGATTGTCCCCCATGACTGCATACTGTACCAGTATCTGGCGTTAATAATCAACTCTTCATAAATAGTTTAAGTCTCATTTGGAGACGCTGATCACTCTACGGAAAGGGACACCTTAAGGGCGGGGGGCTTGGGGCCGGGAAAGGAACGACGCGTAGTACTAACCTGACCATCCGAGATGCAGTTCATCAGGTAATCGTTCGCATAGCCGGCCATCCAGGACGCTGTTCGATTGACGCGGCTGACGACCCACGGTTCTGCGCAGAAACGGAACTACGATATGTCAGTTGTATGGATCCTGGCATCGTGCTTCTCCGAACCAGATTTGACATGGCGCTGCCATTCAGTGATTGACTGGTCGGTATTGTGCGTATTGAAGCCATGGCCATATTGAAAATCGACTCACATTGCAGGTACCTCGAGCCCAGTTCAAGCAGACGCCGGAATAGAGACTGAACTCTTTGTCTCCAAGCTGTTGAAGCTGGCCAAGGACGGCTTGGCAGTCGACGGCAGTCGCAGTGGCGTTGCGCTACTCTTCCATTAACCTCGACTATAGGAACCATGCAACAAGGTGAAGATTCACATACCCCGAAGCATGTATATGCATCTCTTTTACCGAGTACATGACCTGAAGACGACCCTAGGGAGTCAATATGCTGGACAACATCGCCCAGCGGGGCTGCAAAGCTGATGACAGCAAAGACAGTGGCAACTGCCATCGGTTGCAGGATGCTACCGAGCTTCATCGCTGGGAACTGCAGGTGGGATACTGTGGAGGAGACGATATAGATGGTGATGACACGATGGAAACGTGATGGTGGTAAGGTTGCAAATCAGTCAGTGGTGTAGACTCAGTGATGTAGACGAGCTGACAAGAGCTGCAGATGGCTGACTAAGTTACCCGACGGATTGCTTGATGGTGACAACAACGCGTCTCGAACCATCAATATAACATTGCTGAACTACCAAAAGGGCAAGTCGCTGCTGGGCCAGGGCTGCGACTTCCGGAGGGATGTTGTAAAGCAAAATGTCGTCTTCACCTTACCCACGAGGCCCATACCAATGCCCCCGGGGCTCACTGCACCCAACAGTATTTACGTTGGCCAGACTAAGTCAAAGGCGCGCAAACTGCCCAAGCTACTCACGATTTCTTAGAACATCTTACCGGATGCATAGTATCCTGTCTGATACAGACTTGCTCCTGCCAGGTCTCAAAGTATATTGGGATAGTCCCACGAGCGTTATCAAAGTTGGATGAAAGAGCTAGCTTGTATGCATGTTTGCATGTAATATTCATCCTCAGCCAGACCAAAGTCACGATGTGACTTGGCTCCAAACGCTGACGCTCAGGGAACGAGCAACACGAAGTATCAAAGGCATAGTCATTTACGGGTGCAGAATCTTCCCGTGCTGCATCTCCCGATATTGTGCAACTCAAGAGGAGGGGAATTTCGGGTTCGACACGCATATCTGCTGAAGCTCATGTGCCGATCCTTCCTTGCTTATCAGAAGTCGGAATCTTGCCCGACAAGACATTTCACGGGATGTTCCACGAGATATCTTGATTCCGTGATGGTCACGCCAGGGTCGCATCGTGGAAGGGCATCGCGAGGGACCAGCAGGTGATCAGTGGAAACAACGACTATTGTTGTAGCACTTCACTCCGGGTCATAGCAGAAACAGTTAGAGTGAATGGACAAGACAAGTACACCCAATAGTAGTCGAAGATGGGGAAGGAATCGGGAATGTTGCAATCTTGTGATTCTTCGCACAACGTGCGTCAGCACTCGGAGTCTAGTAGGACAGATCGTAAGACGGGGGATGGGACTTCGACTTTACTTCGGACCATGGTCGTGTTGACACTCAATGGCAGGAAAGTTTGACAGAAGGAAAATTGAACTTTGAATGTCCCGACAGCCCGAAGAAGTAAATGTCGGAGGCACGTGGCTCTACTTGTGACAATTCAGCTCGAATGTGCCTCGACATCAGTTATACCTGGGTAGGTACGTTTACCTAAGGTAAGGGACTGTGGCGAGTATATTTCGCGCTGATAGTATTCCTGACTTGAAAGGGGCAGGGGGCATGGAGGTACATAGTCGGTAAGCTCTCCTGCATCACCAAAACATGAGGTGCACGCCTGCCAATTGTGTTCCATCTCGGATTGACAGGTAGGTAGTTCTAATGTTCTAACCGCCCAGTCAAGCTTACATGTCGGCTTGCACGTGCTACAACCACTACAACTGTCGAGTTGCATCATTCGCCACCCGTAGCAGCATCGTTCGAAAAAGGGCCAGATTGTTGAACTTTGAGTGACGAGGCTCGTGACGCGAGCAGGCCAGAGAGCGAGGCTACCAATTGGCTATTGTACATCCGTACACTTCGACAGGTTCGACGGGTCAGACCGGCCTGAGTGTGATGAGTGCGATTGTCGAACCTTGTATGCGTAACAATGACCCCATAGGTCAATTTGCCGTCTTTTAGGTATTACAAGCTACAGGTTGGTAGCGGGAGTGGTACTAGCTCCTTTTCCGGAAGTACCTACATGATATAAGTAAGGTACACGTCCTTCCAACCATGTGCCTCTGCAAGTCTTCATGTTGTATCGTAGCTCGTAAGTCACCGAACGGCACAAAACGCCCAATCTTCTAGTCAAACTTGTAAGTCTACTACTTACTACCTAGGTACCTACAAACCTTGGATACTCTCGCTACTGGCGGTATGTATCGCCGCTGACTGTCGACTGTGCCCCCGGGGCCGTGCGTCTTAGGCCAGGCCCGGGCACAACGATGTGGCCAAATGTGAGGGGAAGATATTGAATAGGGGTCATTGCCGTTTCGGGGAAGATTCCACCCGACTCTCCTGATCTGATTGATCAATGGGGTATCCCGTATCAGCACTGACAACATAGGACGGGACTGTATCCGTTCAAATTTCATGGCTCAACCTACATGTAGTAAGGTACATATGTCATAGATCCCTGTTGCTGGCTCGGCTGCATTGCTAGCCAGGGGCAGACGGTGGGCTGCACGGATTCTAGACTCGCCACCTGCAGCAGGTCGGAATGCGAACACCACGGGAACATTGACCTACAGGTACATCCGTAGGTAGTACACTATTGTGGTATCGAATTTTTTTCTTTTTTCATTTTTTTCATTTTTTTCATTTTTTTCATTTTTTTCATTTTTTTCATTTTTTTCATTTTTTTCATTTTTTTCATTTTTTTCATTTTGGCCTACCTACCTCACCTACAGTACTACAGGTTACCTCTCGCTATCTCGCCTGTCTGAATCATTAGGTACGAGCAGTACCGTGGGTGGCGAAACGTATGCTGGGGTGCATGTGGGTTGCAGGTTTGTGGGTATCCCTTTGAGTGCTGTTTCAACTTCGAGACCCGCCAAGCCACAAGATTGACCAATCAATCAGGGGTGATCGGATATACATGTAAGCCCACCTAATTTGTGCTGTTCTACAGGTAGCCGCAAACCTCACCGTTACAACACGCAACATTATACGCTTATATTTTCATATTCCGCCAGAGCCCCCGATAATTAGTCGAATAGCTCAAGAAAAATACATAAAATAGCGCTGAATAAAGCGTTTAAAATGATGTACTTTATTTATCAAGCGACGTAATAAATTAGAGTGACCTCGCGTTTACTGTATTGACGTTGTAAGCCACATTGAATGTCACTGAGAGAAGCCAGGGTAATGTGGAGCGTGGCGAAGTCTCGAAGTTGAAACAGCACTCAAAGGGATACCTAAGATTCATCCTCGCGGTTCTTGACTGTCGAGAGTCTGGGGAGCTGGCGATGGTGCATTCAATCTGTGTGTACCACGTACACGGGCATGTAGTCACCTTGCCAGAGACCTTCAGGTGCCTCGCTTGCCTCATGGCCAAACCTACTAACATTTTGCCCTGTCGCTCAGATAAGTCAATGCCATCCCAGCCAACTGAGCTCATCCCTGTCATCTTCCATCCTCTCACATCCATACATGTATGCACGAACTCGCATCATGGCCTTGGAAGACGCATCCTGTCTCTCGTATTCCGTACTTCTTCTACCTCGAGTGCGCGTTCGCTTTCGCGTGCACGCCTCATATTTGTCCTTCGTGCCGAACTGCGTTCGATGCTTGATTTGGTCTGGATTGCCACTCACTCTTTTCCCCCTATACATGCCCCGTGTTGAAGATAGCACACCTTAGGTACTATTTACGCGGCTGACGCACCAAGCATCGGAAACAACTTACAAGCACTTTCTGATCCGACCCCGATATCTTTTGTTCGAGCAGCGCGCCAGGCATTGTTCCCAGGTTGAATGGAACACTGGGCAACCGTGGCGCGGGGTGTCTCTGTCCTTTGGTCCAGCTGCTCTTTCTCTCGGAATTAGCTACCTTAGTTTCCTGCATACACCTCCTACTTGGTCTAAGAAAGCCGTCACTTGAATTGGAGGCGGGTACGGCTTCAGACACAGCCTCTGGTACATCTCAACCTCCGGGTTTGCCATTCGTATGTTGATGACTGCATCGCGTCACCGGCGTGCTTCTCACCGCCAACTTTGTGATTCATGTCCTATTCAATGCTGACTCTCTTGACTTTTATCCATAGGTTTTTCTTCTACCAGAGCTTGCCAGCCAACGCACTGAACACCGCCGCCGACACACTCTGTGTTTCGGATAAGGCAGGCAACCGGCGCGCATATAATATCCAACCTACATCCCCAAGCCCTTGAGTTTCCACACCCTTCTTCCTTCCACTTGTAAAGGCAACGGTCCTCCATAGGTACTCGCGCCACAAGCAGCAATGCCAGGCTCTTTAGGTGGTAGCCAGGCGTCGAAGCCGGTCCAATTGACCGTTTCGACCAAGGAAATCGGTCCAGACTCTCCACGTCAGCATTCACCCGACCCCGTCCCAAACGGTCGGCTAAACATGGGGTTGTCAACCCCCGTGTCACTCAGCAATGGATTCGACACCGACGTTGAAGCTGTCACGCCTGTGAAATCCACAGAGCTCATCAATAAGCGAGTAACAGGCGAACACTGGGACAATGCCGGTGGTAACGTTTGGCCTGGCCAGGCGCATTGGAAAGAAAAGGCCCGCGTTGCGAGGCTCAGGAATCGATCTTGCCGGTGCATGGCTGGGCTAAGCAAGCAGACCAGAATCATCGTCAAAATCGCAATTGCTCTTCTGGTCATTGGTATCGCCATCGGGGTAGGAGTAGGCATAAGCAAACCATGTAAGCAAATGCTGAACTTATTCTCCACCAAATCAGGACTTTTTTGGGTGGTATCATCGTCTTTTTGGAGCAAGTGCACTCACTATAGACACATCTTGAGACTTCTGAAAAGTTTACCATGAGGAGCAAGTACTAATTCGAAACAATTCAGTGGGCGCTGCTATTTGGAAAACAACTCCGCCATGAGTTCATCGAGAGGACTGATATCGATAATTGGCTATAGCGCCGTTCGAATCGCTACGGACTATTCTCGGCCTTGGTGTCAGTTCTGCCTAGCCGAACGTCACATACTCAAGACAACTGTATCTTCTTCTCAAGGCTTCTGCAAAATGACAGACGTCAACATAGCACGACCTTTTTAATGTGGTGCAGAATGGTTGAAGTTTGTTCGGTTTGCTCTTGCGTCTCATCACTTTCGCTCCGACATCACATCGATAGCCATCTACCAATAGGGTGCGCGTACTTCCGTCACTTTTTTTGGTGCAGAAGGACGACACTGTTTCGCTTGGTGCTGCTATACCAGGTAGCATTCCCCTCATCGCACTCGATACTCTAAACGACTATGTTCATCTGCAATCGCATATGTGGAAGGCAAGGCTAGCAGTCGCCCGTGGAGCCCAGGAAAGATGCAGACACGAATCGAGCTTTGTGACGGTGTGTGACACAAAGTTTTCGACTTCGAACCATACGCATATGCTTGTGCAGCAGAACTCCAATGTGAGTTGCCATGTCACGTTGGTGTATTTGTCGTACACCCCGTCTACAGTGCAGCCTTATTGAGCATGAAGTTCATGATACTACGTAAGCAGCGTCGTTCCGTTCCCTGACCTATGCCTGCTGCATACAAATCCGTGAAATTATGAATCTCGGAGTTGTTGTCGTGATATGTATGGGAAAAGCGCCCGGACTGTAATCTGTTCGACAATACACCACTCCCGATGTTGAGGTAGGCACGCTCCGATTCTTGCGAACATCAATTCGAACTGTTCTCAGACTATTGATCAGTGACATACATGACGACATTCGTAGCTCTGATCGATGATATATTGTAACTATCGGGTGTCTTGAGGCTATCTCGCATGCCTACAAAGCAAGATTCGGGTCTGATGGGGAGACAGCATGGTGCCTTGTAGAGTTTGTTCTGGGTTAACGGGGAAATGCATCTGCACCACGTCGGCACCTACTATACTATAGTACATGTAGTCGACCTCATCAGCTTGGTACCTGGTCTACGAGTAAGAGTATCACACCAGTGTACTTTGTACAAAGACTTCACAATCAGATCTATCATTTATCAACGTCTGCTACAACAACCTCGCGCCTCAGTTCAATCACTACCTATCGAATGGGCACTTGGGTTGTGATGCCGTTGCTTTAGCTTTCACATTCCGAGCCGTTTATGTAAGATAGGTTCAGAGTTGATAAGACTATCCCGATTTACAGGTACCCACGACGATTATATACCTACCCAGGCGACGTATTCTCTCCCTGCTGCGTCACTTCGTTCAAGATTGTCAATCTCATGCTGCTCTTTACCAAGCAGGTCATCACCGGGCGGCCGATGGATATTTACCCTTGAGGCGCATTCAACAAGCACCACGTCCATTTCGGATATCGGCGTCCTGCCAACGAAGTTGAAAGACGATACTGGAGCATACCCTTGCGCTGTGAGCTTGGCATCGTGGCTACTACAGTAGTGACGAACAAAAGTGGCCCAGTGTTGGGGCCAGGGCTGCAGCTAATGGGCCTAACGAGATATCTATCACGAGCTGATCGCAATACACAGGTAGATTCTGCTTACCTTCCAGGCATGACCTGCTCCATTGGGGAAGACGCCGCAGATAACGCAGCCAATGTCAAGCACC
This sequence comes from Xylariaceae sp. FL1019, assembly GCA_022578705.1. Taxonomy (NCBI): domain Eukaryota; kingdom Fungi; phylum Ascomycota; class Sordariomycetes; order Xylariales; family Xylariaceae; species Xylariaceae sp. FL1019. The sequence goes on along the minus strand of MU391980.1, from coordinate 34,078 downwards.
CTCGACCCGCGTGCCATATGCTGCAGATCTTTGGGGAGATATGATGGTTTGAATCGTACGCTACTGTCAGGAACTATTACTGACCTGCAGCAAGAATCCGACAAACATGTTCACATTCTAGCCAGACCCGGCTCGCGCTTGGCAGCACGTGTGTCGTAGTCGCGTCTCTAGACCTATTGGCAGTTATAAGTACAGGATTGACGCCTCGAACCTCTTCTACTACTCTGCTATCCTCCAGGCCGTCACAGTCCGTCTCCAATTGTTGCCCGCGACGCAGCTATCGCGCACGACAGTCGCAATGGGTGCCATTCACTACTTCAGTGCTGCCTCTGCCCTTCTCTTGTCCTGGGCGCCATCAGCCCTGGCATGCGAGGGGTGCTTCGGCCCTACGAATCATGTCCAACATGTCCGCCATGTCAAGCGCATGCAGCCTGACGCGCTGAATGCCACATCGGGTCCCACAAGGGCTTTGGAATGGGGACAACTCAACTTCCTGCACACGGTACAGAGCTTGTATCCCAACCCATCACCCTGTCAGGACTAACGAACGACGAATAGACTGACACCCACGGTTGGCTCGAAGGGCACCTCAAGGAGAAGGCGTACGGCGCTGACTGGGGTGATTTCGTCACTTTTTCGACACATTTCAAGCATCAGGCTGGCAATAGTATGCAGACAGAAAGTCCCTTCTATGTACTCGCCTCAGCAAAGTTGCCAGAGAGCGTTGCTGGCTCTATACTAAGCAATAGTACAAGGACGACGATACTAACGACAGCATTTGACAGTGGGTGTTGATCTCTTGATTGTTGACACAGGTGAGTCCATGATTGGTGTGCTAGCGTTCATTGCGGCTGATGCAGTTGGAAAGGTGACTTGCATGACGGCGCAGGCTTGAGTGATGCGACATCGCCTGATGCGGAGCTCTCCCTTAAGATCTTTGATGATGTCGACTATGACTTGTTGGCAATCGGGAACCATGAGCTATACCTGGCCGACGTGGCTTACCAGACGTTGAATGAGATTTCGACGTACTGGGGAGAGAAATATCTGACCTCCAATGTCCAGATCGCCAACCAAGACACTGGAGAGTGGCAGTATATCGGCAAGACACATAGATACTTCACCACCGAGCACGGCCTTCGCATTATGGCCTTTGGTGTGCTGTTTGACTTCACGGGTAGATATACACTTTCTGTATTGGATTCTTTCCCGACAGTGACGGTCCTCTTCCAGAGCTGCAGTTGATGGGGCTAACAATTGGTATCTAGGCAACACAAATGTCACCAAGGTCATTCCAGCCAAGACTATGGTGACGCAATCTTGGTTTCTAGAGGCTATCAACTCATGTGATCCCATTGACGTGTTCGTTCTCATTGGACACAACCCTGTTCGTGATAGCAGCTTCCAGCTTGTTTTTGATGCCATCCGTGTTGTCCACCCCGACACACCAATTCAAATTCTCGGAGGTCACAGCCACATTCGCGACTTCACTGTTTACGATGAAAGCAGCGTGGCGATTGAATCGGGTGAGTCAGGATTTCTCACGAGCCTCGACCTGGATGCTAATGCTGACGTTAGGCCGCTACTGTGAGACGCTTGGTTGGGTCTCTGTCGCTGGTTTCAACGAGCAAAATAGCGGCTATCATGGCATATCCCCCAACCCCGCTGGCGTACCCAATCCAACGCGGAAGGCAACGTTGAATTCTACTTCGCCGTTTTCTTTCTCACGGCGTTACTTAGACTGGAACAGGAAAACCTTTGCCTATCAGTATGTTAGCGAGACCGTCGATCTTCTAACGCGTTCTCCAGCAGTCGTAACACTAGAAGCTGACTATTCAATCTCGATAGCGCAGAGACTTGGTACGATAAAACCTTTGACTATGATAACGGAAGGGCGACGACAGCGCAGATCACCAAGTATAGAGAACAACTCAATCTGAAGGAACTCTATGGGTGTGTGCCGCAAGACTACTGTATGACCTGCGCTCCATTCACCAGCTCCAAGAACATCTTTCCGCTGTTGTCAGTAGCCTTGGCCGAGACTGTCGTCGAAGATGATCGCAAGGCTAAAGCCCGCTATATCATCTCCAATACTGGAGGAATTCGTTTCGACATGTACAAAGGCCCCTTTACGTATGACGATAGCTTCATCGTTTCGCCGTTTGAGGATGCTGTGAGTAACTTCTAATGTTGTTTACTACCCGTTTCAGAAGGTTTCGGGAGTTAGTTCCTTTGTTCGCGGGAGCAAGTGCTCTAGAAACATGATTTGAGACTCCCGGGACATGAGCAAACACGCTTTAACGAGTAACCACTAAGTCGGAGTGTTGCAGTTCTTGTATATTCCCGATGTACCTTTTAATCAAGCGAGCGGGCTTCTCGATGCGCTCAATAACGCGGGTGCTAGCGGAAAGCGTTCGTTGGGATATATCCCCATCGAGCGAGACATCTGCGTCGACCCCATTGTTGAGCCACGCAGTGAGATCAGGCGTGATCAGGGCAGCGCTGGCATAAGCAGACGCCAAGTGGTCGATTTGGAGCCTGGATATACTACGACAGACGATTTCGGATCTGATGGCGACGACACGGCGCACTCTGCCATTCCGTACTACTCGATTCCTGATTTCTTCCAGGGCGCAGCTGGCTTCGACGAGAACGGTCAAGCTGATGTCGTGGACGTGATTTTTGTGGATTTGTAAGTTATCCGGGCATTTGAAGTGGTTGAGACGTTTCACTAAATAGTTGGCAGCATCGAGAGCGACGTTCTTGCCATCCTTGGCTCAACGTACGCAGATCAAGTGAAGTACTACATCAGCGAAGAGTTCACCACGCGTGATTACCTGCCTCTGTTTGTCAAGCAATCAGAGATATTCCAAGCTGGTCTCCCTAATTGCGCTACTGACTAAGTCTGATATATGCATCGGACGTGCGTCGTGAGGAGAGCGCGATAGATCAGCGAGTCCTCGCAAGTTAACTTATGGTGAGCAGCGAAATACTCCTTAGGTTCAGAGAGGCAGGGAAATTAAACGACAATAAATGGCGTAAAGTTGTCGGTTATGATTAGCATTGCTTGAACCAAAGAATACCACATCGTACATACAGAATCCTCCGTTCATGATCCGCGTATCTATTCATGCAGGTGATTCAATAGACGTTTAAGCTACATGTATATTGACGGATCATACCTATACTTGAAGATGTAGGTAGGTAGAGTACATACACTTGTTCGTATGCAAACCCATATCTTTCAACTCATCGGCCTGTTAGATACATCATCATTAATTTCCGTACAGCACCTGTGCCACTCTCTCGGTTCTGAGTCGGAGAGTTTGCTGTCATGTGCATTCGAGCAAGTGTTTGCGTAGCGATGTTTGTGCGGAGGACGGAGGTAGTATGGTTTCAAATGTTGTTGTTGCAGTGGGATGGTTCTCTCTCCAAGGTCGTACAGTTAGTACATGTACTAGTACCTAACTTAGTACCTCATGTACATGTATGTAAGCTGTATCTATACTAGGTAGGTACCCCATACTACCTGAGCATGTACCTTAGGTATGGAATGCAACTCGACGCACTTTTGTGGGGCATCAGCCAAGCTACCCCACATGACACCTGGGCATCTCCCCCTAGCACCCGCTCTGCCGACCACGCATGAGAGGACCAGAGGTTGTCGGTTGCCCATGCCACCAATGGGATACATCTGAGAATCTCATGCACATGGCATCATATCACACACACCTTCATAAACCACGCCGAGAGGAGACCGTGGCTCCATTCCACCCCGAGCATATACGAAATGGTTCGTAAATTCCGAACGCGCTCCAACACTTCTTACGATGGCGCCCACACGGCTAATGATCCGCAGAATAAAGACGGGGGCTACACATACATACACATGCAGCGGCCACGCGACGCCGATCTCTTCGAGGACTTCTGCAAGGACAAGCTCCCGGATGACGAGATCTATGTCCCGCCACACAACCAGCCCATCAACCCAGAAGATGAAGACGATGTCGTGCCGGACCAGCATGCCGCCTTCGGTATACAGAAAGCGACGCAGCGGAGCAAGGAACCCGCTTGGAAGGATCTGGATCTTGCTGCGCTTATGAAGAAGGGTCCCGCCCCGGGCAAGATAGGCGTTTCCCACACGACCTTGCCAAGGTAGCGGGCATCTCTTTCCAGGCGTCCCTCGTTTTTTGTTGGTTCATGTGACGTCGAGAAGGGAAGAGCTGGGAGTGGGCGTTGCAGATGGTATCCTAATAAGCGAGATGGATAAACTCCAGTAGGAGAAAAGAGTAGGGTCACGATTCGTGCCGTGGGAATGAAGCAGCCTTGAGCAATATGCTCCGTCTCGTTTATTGTGCCATAAGTCTCGTGATATCTCCTCGCATTGGCAAATTGAGAGATTTCTCCCGCCCATGCCAAACGCCGTGCTATGCAGTGCCGTAGATTTCAAACAAACCAAATCTCAACGCTCCAGACGCCGCCCAGACTGTAATGTTTGCTTCCATCGACTAGCCCTTACCCAAAAATCCCTCTCGTTCCATCACCTCAGGAGCAAACTTGACAAGGAACACCGTCCTGCCGGGCCACATTTCGCCTTCCTCCTGCTTCCCAACACTATGAGCTGTGACCCGCGCCGGGAAGGCGGAGCCGTCACAGACCCCCTCAATGATACCGGCGACATAGGCAGCGCAGTTCAATTGGCTCATGTCCCTGGGCACAGAAATATAGCGGTTGACCAGGGGCTCGTTATCGATGATCATGTACTCGTCTGTCTTGGTCGGGTCAGATGATTTCTCCAGCCCGTCGGCTGCCTGGCCGAAGAGATGCTGCCAGACATTGATTTTTATGAAGTGCAGCAGCGTGATGATGGTGAGGGGCCGCGCTTGGGAGCGTGCGGGCTCGCGGTAGAGGAGGAGATCGAGGAGTTTGAGACCGATCGGGTGGCCCTGAACGTTGAGTCTGGTGGAAGTGGAGGGTTAGCTCGGTGTGGGCTGACGCGGGATTGGTGTGTGTGCAGCTGCACGCAGGGCGCACCTCTTCTCCAGATCCTGGATACTCTCGATCTTCTTGGAGGCATAGCTCACCATCTCGGAGAAGAGATAGGCGAAGCTAGCGCCGCTGAGTTCGGCCGTCTTGGAGCGGTTCAAGGGCCTGTGGTATATCGTCTTGCCGCTCGTCGGGTAGCGCAGAGCAGACTGCTCCTTGCCGCCGCGCGACCCCTGCAGATTCGACATCGTCTGCTGCCCACCAACAGGAACGGTAATAAATGAAGACGGTCGGTCCCGGCAGTATCGAGCGTGTTCTGCGAAGCGGTCGTGGTCAATCCGAGAGTTGCGGTGATGGTGGATGAATGCAAGTGTGGTGTAGTTCCATAGGGGTGTTCGGGGTTGAGTATAAGATGCAATTGAGGTGCAGAGCTGTTTTGTGGACCCTGCGTGTACTCTGTACGGCTCCAAACGTCAACTGCTCACCGTTTCCACAAGGGTGAAAACTGTAGAGTAGAATTACAGCTGTGTTAACTTTAGATCTGACAAACAAGAATTGTCAGTGCAGATGCAAGAATGAAGGGGAAAACGTCAAGTTCGATGATCCCGAGAGACCCGGTCTAGCTACATGTATCATGACAACGGAATGAATACGATCAACCATGTGCCGATGCGCTTCTAACAGCTTCCGCTCAGCTCCAACTCCTGGGGGGAGAATTACCTCCAGCCTTCGTCTATTTTGTATACGCATCTCATGTAATATCAGACGCAGTGGCTCTTATGGCTTGGGTGCTGGCGGTGTAACGCCTTGAGCCGCATGCCCTTTTAGGTAGTCCTCTAATTCCCCAACCTGCTTGCCTCCGGCTTCCCACCTCTCAAACCGCGCGGCCCGTCGCTCGCCACACAGCTTCTGCAATGCGGGCCAATAAACCGAATGATCATAGTCGAATTTTACCTCGCCACCAGGGTACTCTGACAGGAGCTGTTCCCGCGGTACATACCGTGTCATGTCCTCATTGAACTTGATTTTCTCCTTGGTGACAGGATCAATAAAGGGGGTGATCAGTTTGAAGAAGCCCCAGACGACCCATGGCACTGTTGTGATTTGTCAGTTAAGACAAGCTCAGGAGTGACCACACCACGTCGTATCTCACCGTTGATGATGAGAGCTCGCCCTAGTCTCTCGGGGTAGTGGGTCTGGAGGATGTTCAGCACCTCGCGACCCTGGCCGAGCCCGGGGGCCGTGTTTGTTTTCTTGGTGCCACGGTTCTTGAAGTCGATGAGGAGGCACACCTTCTCCTGCTCGGCGGGGATGATGTCTATGACTCGTTCCAGCATGAACACCATGTGCTGCACCTGACGAGGGGTTACCTCGGTGTTTTGGCGGCCCGGGTTCAAGTAATGGCACGGCCGACCCTGATTGTCGTAGCCAGCAATGACCTGTTTGCCTGTCTCGTTCTCAGGACTGATGTGCTCGGGGGTGAGCTCGTCAACACCGTAATCCCTCCGCCAGACAAGGGTCTCCAGCAGACGCTTCTCTGCCTCAACCTTGTCCCACTTGGTGGCCCTCAGATATCTCAAGAGACACTCGCGAGTAAGAAATATCTTCTCGGCGTCAGTGGGAGGCCCACGCTTGTCTTGAGCCGGGACGTCTGTCCAGGTTTTCACGCTTGCCAATAAGGCGTCATATTTGGCTTGCTGATCGGAAGTGAGAGGAGGGGCTGCCACAGATTTACTGGTGGGGACGGGTCTCTCGAGAGGCACCTGGAGCGGGCCACTTCGCACTTTCTCGTCAAGAACTGGTGCACCAGAAGGTGGCGTGGATGTGCCGGCAGTGGCCATCACGGAAAGCTACGGATGACGACAGGGACTATCGATATCAAGATCAGAAACGGACCAGTCTGAGAATCAATTGCTGGCATAGGAGGCGAGAGCGCGGCGTGTAACCGGTGCGAAGAGGTGAATGACTACCTTGAAATATGCAAGTTGAAGGAAAGGTGGTGGGAGCTTGTTAGTCACGGCAGAGCGGGATGCTGGGCTGAAGGATCAGTCTCCAAGGGAACTGCTCTACCAAACTATTATCTGCCTGTCAGAGCGAAGGCTGGAGGGGTTGCCAGAGGAGAGGGAGAGAGTATGAGAGGCTTACTACACGCAATCACAAGACACAGTGGTTGACGGAATTCGATGTCGAGAGGACGGCATTCACCGACTTTGTAGAAATCGAGAGGCGACTCTACCTGCAATGCGGAAGTACTCGTACTCGCACAGGGGCTAAAAATAACAGGCGTGCCAATGAACTCCATGCTGTCGGGTCCAGGGCGATCCCGGCCGGGCCTGGTGGGGTTGCAGTGTTTAGTGGGGTGCATAGCGTGTGCGGGCAGCGGAATACAGTCGGGTACAAGAGGTACCTAGGTCACTGCCACTTTACACGCTCCGCCCCACGACGCGTCAAGCCGAAATCTTGATCGCGTCTGGAGGAAACATCTCAACCGCCTCTCATGTTCTAATCGGCGCACCAAGGTTTTAAATCGTCCAGAAAACAGCCAGGATTTCCTCGTACTCAACTTTGGTCGGCTGCCCACGCCGTATCTCGAGAAACTGTCGCTACCTGCTCCCTACCCAACTATACTCAGGAACACCCACACACATACACGTACGATATGGCCGATGCAGAAGGCGAGGTACAGGAACTGAACGGAAGATTCGCGACTGCGGACAAGCCCCTCGAACACAATGTTGTCGTCCAGATGCAGTCCATCATGCGTCTGCACTCGCTGTCCGTCCAGGACCTCTTTTTCAAGTGGGAGTCCTATTGCATCAAGATGGACAAGGACGACATGAGGCCGTCTGTCGAGACCTTGGCCGCCTTGAAGCAGGATTTGCTTGACACTCTCGAACGCTCCAATCGCTCTCACCATGTCCACATCAAGTCCGAACGCCGGCCTATCGCCACTCCTCGTGCCGCCGTCAAGTCCACAGGTGATGTCATGGGCATGTGCGTTGCCAACTGCCCTTACCTATCGTGTCGTATGGTCGCTGACGCCTTCGCAAGGTTGGATGGAATGGTGCCTAGCTCGCCAGTTACAGGAGGGAAACTGAATAGAAGCGCCGTCAAGAAGAGAAATCCTCTTGAGACCCCAACGGTGTCCCGGACCAAGAACTCTCATCCTGCGAGCTCGCCGGATTACAGAAGTCCTAATGCCGCAGAACATCAACTAGAGTCTTTGAACGCGATTCCGTGCGTGTCCATCCCATCCCCACCGGGCCCGAGCCACTAAAGTGAGACGATCTCTGTGTAGCGTAACCTCATTCAACGACCGTCAACATCCGGGCGAGCTTATAGAGGTTCTGAATGAGCACCTCAAAGCACCCGAGCCACCCATGGCCCCGTTCCCCGAGGCGCGTATTGCTCTCAAAGCCAGCTCAGACCAGAAGAAGCTGGGCTACAAGACTATGGCCATGAAGTTGACAGAGGCGTCCGAGATCCTCGACGACCGGATAGACGAGTTTATGATTCTCGTAAGGGATTATCATAAAATTGACGACGACGAGTTCGGCAGTGCCGCAAGCCAGAGCACGACAGAGATAGTGGCAGTTGGTCGGATAGCTTCAGATTCGCCCGAGGGTAGGCTCAATGCCGCGTCACTAATACTAGAAACCTCGCGGCGCATGGGAAATGGCCGCCGAATCCCATTGAAATTAGACAGGCTCAACGGCCGCTACCAGTTTTTTCCAGGGCAGATTGTAGCCTTCAGGGGCATCAACTCATCCGGAAGCGAGTTTGTCGTCCGAGAAGCTGTGGACATACCCCTACTGCCGAGCGCAGGATCTAGTGTGACAGCCATAGAAGCGCACCGAGACAGACTCCAAGGCGGGCCCGATGCCATGGATTCAGATGATCACCCGACGCCGCTCAACATACTGTTTGCCTCCGGCCCTTACTCCGCTGATGATAATCTTGATTTCGAACCGCTACACGCTATTTGCAGTCAAGCAGCCGATACCTATACCGACGTCATCGTACTGAATGGGCCTTTCATTGACGTAGACCATCCTCTAATTGCTAGCGGTGATTTTGATCTTCCTGATGAGGCAATGGCCGAACCAGACCAGGCAACCATGTCTACCGCCTTCAAGTACATGATCTCTCCGGCTCTCAATCGACTTGTGGCCGCGAACCCTACAATCACCATCCTTCTTGTCCCTTCTGTGCGCGACATCCTCGACAAACACGTCTCTTGGCCACAAGAGCCCTTTCCCAGAAAGGAGCTCGGGCTACCAAAGAGTGCGAAAATCGTTGGCAATCCAATGACGCTATCCATTAACGAAATGCAACTGGGATTGTCGTCTCAAGACATCCTTTGGCAACTTCGCCATGGCGAGCTAGTAGGCGGTAAGCCAGACCAGCCAAACCTCATGTCGAGGATCTCACGCTATCTCATTGAACAACGTCATTATTTCCCTATGCATCCGCCACTCGAGCGGTCCAAGCTACCCAAGGCCGGCACGGCGGACGAGATTCCTACCGGCGCTGCACTGGACACGAGCTACCTGAAGCTTGGAGAAATGGTAAACATCCGCCCAGATGTCATCGTGGCGCCCAGCGCGCTCCCGCCTTTTGCCAGGGTAAGTATATTGAACTAATACCACTATTTGCGGCCAGCGAGCTAATAGATCGGTCGTAGGTTGTGGAAAGTGTATTGGTAATCAATCCCGGTTTTCTCTCCAAGCGAAGAGGTGCAGGAACCTATGCCCGTATGACGCTCTATCCGCCCAAGTTGACGGATGGTGTGACTGGCGATACTATGGTGGGCCATAACGTGTATGAAAGGGCGAGGGTGGAAATTACGAGGATCTGAAAGAGCAGCGATCATCATAATATATGCTTGTGTTATGATCGTTGTAGTCACGGTGAAATTTTGACCCAGAGTCGTGCTTTGCTACCACGCACTGCATATTGATGTTGCTAGCAGCCTGACTATCTTGAGTCTACCCTCCGTCTCTTGTCACTCTCGTATCGTCCTCCGTCGCGTGACGAGTCTCGTTTCTTCCGGCCACTATCATCTCTAGATTGTCTTGGAGATCGAGATCGAGATCGACAGCGGTTCCTCCGGCTGTCATGACCATTATCGCCACGGGATCGATGGGTCTCTCGCTCACGGCTCCGGCTCCGCTCTCTGCGGTCCGATTTCCAACTGTCACCATCACGACCGGTGTTTCTCGACCCTAGGGGCGCACTAGGACCGCCCTTCCGCTCCCCAAGCGGCACGGCATTCGCTCCCCCCGGCCGCGAGCTCTCTCTGAATCGATCGGACTTGTACCGATCATCAACATGGGCGTGATCGAAATCCCTTCTCTCACGACCAAACTTCGTATCCCTCAAATCGCCCCACCGTCCCGTGTCCTCAGATTTCAAGTCCCTATACTTGGACGCACCCTTCTTCCCGAGTTTCGTCATGTCACGCATCTGCAGGGCCTTGGGCAGCAGCTCCCGATTCTTGACCTCGTCCTGAAATCTGGCGCCCATAACATCGCGCTTCGCAAGTTGCTCCGCGACCTCATCATCTTGGAAAAAAGCACCGCGATGGAAGTATTTCTGCATAAAACCTGCTTTGCCTTTGCCATCCTTGTCTTCTTTCTGCTGCGCGAGGTATGCCTCGTCCTCGGCTTTTCGTTCCTCTTCCGTCAGGTTGCGCCGCCTTTCGACTTCTTCCCTTTCTCTCTCGCGCTTTTCGATTGCTTCGCGCTCGCGCTTGATGCGCTTCAGCTCTCTTAGCTTCCAAGCAGCATATTCCGCTTCGGGATCTACGTCATCTTCAGTGTCGACATCCTCTTCCTCGTCTATCAAGTCGTCCCAATGTTTCTTGCCGGCAGCGCGTGCGGCGGCGTCTTTGCGCAGCTGCTCCTCGACGATTTCATCCATGGCCTTCTTCTTTCGCTCTTCTTCTTCCTCGGCCGCTTGTCCCCCGTCCTGATCATCTGCCAGCGGCTCTTTCCCGTCCTTGTGGCGCAGGTGCTTAGGAATGAACTTGGGTTTGATTAATAACCGTCTAGGTGCCTCGTCCTCAGAACTCCCCTCTTCGCTGTCATCCTCACTTTCATTACTCTCTCCGTCTTCACTTTCCTCGGTGACGAAGCCGTCTTCGGCGGCTAACTTGGCGGCTTTCGCTGCGGCTTGTCGCCGGTCTTCTGCTTCTTGACCGTGGCGGCGACGCTCGGCGAGGTCAACCTTGGAGAGATCGCTCACTATTTTGCCGGCACTTGGGACCTTGGGCGGCGGCGCGATCGTGCGTTCGACGGGCTCTTCGGCTGCGCTGGCTTCTGTATCGGAATTGGAGTCGGATGATGCGCCAGTGTGCTTACCTGCCCTATGACGAGTTGGCCGGGCGGGATTTGCCGTCATGCGCTTGACTGGCGGCATGTTGGCGCGGTTGGGGAAATGGGGTTTAATGAAGATGGCGAATGGTACGAATGGAGATGATGCCAATTAAGATGTAGGGCTGCGAACCAAGTACGTACAGTTGGAAATGTGGACGCGAGGTAAAGCGGTGCCCAAGCTGGAGACAGGAGATGGATGGATCTGTAACAGCTACAAGGGCAGAGAAGCGCGTTGAGCACGTCGACGAACGCTGTCGAGCTCCGGGCTAGGTTACGCGGGCTACTTTAACCCAGTTGTTGCATTTTCTTCATCTTGCCTATCTTAGCTTTATCTTGGCTGTTCATTAGGCTCCCGGGAAGCTCTGAACCCCACTTGCCCAACTCGGCATTCCAGTACCGCCCCAGTCTACCTAGTGTATCTCTAGATTTTCATCAATTCTGTCAGTGGCCGGTGGGATCTCCGACGAGCACTGGGGACCTAATGAGAACATTGTTTGAAGGAATGAAGGAACAGGAAAACGCAAGGGGGTTGCTACTCGAGCTTTCGTCGTATTGTTGCACGTTTGAGGCATACCTAAGGGTAAGGTGACTACCTACCTAGGTAGTCATTGAGTTCACCCAAAGTTCGAGATGCTCGTTTTAACCCTTAACGCCCGACGCCTGGTGACCCAAGGAGAACCTTCTGGGACAGCATCACACGCACAGTTGGACCATCCCGTCACAACTGACTACCCAGCCATCATAGGATCTCGTCTTCTTCTTCGTCTTCTTTGTTGTCTCGGTCCATGGTAGCAGGCTGCTCGCCTGCATGCGTCTCATTCTTTTTGCCATCGCCTGCTGCCTCCCCCATTTCGTCGTCTAACTGGGACCCCTCGGTGACCTGCTCTCCACCCCCTGCATCTTTTCCTGCTGTGGCACTGCCAGCAGCCTTATGATTGATTTGCTCCCACTCCTTCTGTCTTGCTTGGGTTTTTCGTGACTGGCCTTTGCTCCGGCCAATCTTCTTCTCCGTGCGTTCCATGATGGCCACGGCACGGTCCTGGGCCCGTTCCTGTCGCTTGCGCGCCCTGCTGCTCAAAGCCCTGCCATTCTTCTGCTTCTTGGAGACACCGGCTCCATGGTGAAGGGCCAGCACCGAGGGCCGGTGGTCGATTGACTCTGCAGGCAGGCGCACTTCTTTCAGAGACCTGTCTGTGTCTATGCTGGGGGATGTCGCCCGTCGCGCCGCTCTCGAGTGCACAGACGGGGCTGATGGTGGCAAAGAGAGGATTCGTTAGACATGACATGCATGACCAGTGTGTGGTTCAAAGCATGGAGCCTCACCTTTAGTCTTCTTGGATATCGTGCCCTTGGCCATTGTCAGATGCTGACAAGCGAGAACGGGTGACCGAATTCTCGAATTGCCAAACAAGCCTTCGTGAAGCTGGTTGTATCTTAGAGGTGCGCAGGACCACCGCGCAGACGAGGCCGAGGAAAGTGATGTAGTGCTGTCTGGTAGAAATCCAGGTCACACTGACTGCATGTGGTGTGGATTGTATGGATCCAGTATACTCTGTACCATGAACTCAAATGAGAGATGCAACTTGGAAAATCAGGGTCCAAGTTCCCAAATCACAGCCCGTCACAAATAGCTCCAACTGCTACCATTCACGACAGCAACCAGGCGCTCTGTAGCGTTGTATTGGGCTGAGAATGAATAATTTTCCGGTAACCTAGACCTTTCCACCTGCGTGCACGCGTGCATGAAATGTGACATGAAGCTGCCTGCCCTGCCCTGGCTCGCCTGGGGGAGTGCTTCAATTGAAGACATGCCCTTTCACTTAGGTAGTACCTTACCTTAGGTACCTCATGTACCTACCTTAGGTACTTACCTACATATACCTAAGGTACCTACAGGTACTCATCACTGGCAGCCGTCCCACTCACGAGTGCCGGGACTGCCTGCAGCTCGGCCGTCTTTGTCTTTGGCCTTGCATCCCACCCTCCTTGGCCTCCAACTTGAAATGCTTTCGGTACACATACCAAGAGATTCCCTGGCGCTGCCTGTCAGCTTTCTACATATTCATTCAACGCCTCTATTTGCCGTTCTACCAGTCTTGTTCAACCTCTGTACCCCTTCGTCATCAGTGGCCGTCATGGCCTTTTCGTCTTCACTCCCCATCGAACAACTGCTGCCTGTGGCCAATTACTGTGTGCCAGTAGCCAGCGAGAAAAACACAAAGAAACCAGCCATCTCTCGCTGTCCCACCGGTCCGATCGTTTTATAAATAACCTCTTTCCCACCCCGACTGTCCTATGCGTACAGCCTCGCCTTTGCCTTTGCCCGTGCCCTTGCCCTTGCCGTCCCGTCTTGTCGGCCACCTCATCCCCTTGGTGTCCCAACTCCGCCGTCGCTGCTGCTGGCAACAACAACCCACTTACACATGAACGATGCACTCCCAAGTCTTGCCTGACACGCCTGAGCTCTACGCCGCCTCGGGCATTTCCGCCTATGACGCTCTCTGGCAGCACCTGCCTCAACCGAGCATTCTTGTCCCGCTGCTTCTCCTAGTCCTGACCGTTTTCTACCAGTCTCTCCACTTCGCTGCGCCCTTCTCCCACGCGCGAAACCACGGTCAGCTTCTCTGGGACTCCATCATCGCTATCACGCCCGCCGGCTTCCTCTACCTTGTCGACGGCTGGCTTCATCCCCCGCTGTTCCCCGTCCCCGACTCGATGCCCCCTACGCGGCCCGCCACCTACGCGGCCAAGAGCGATTTGTTGCGTCGCATTCTCGGCATGGACAACCCGGGCAGCTTGATGAGCACCGTCGCCCACGCTGGTAGGAAGAGCATATCTTCATTGTCGGGCAGCCCGTTTGCGAAGCGAGCCACCGACCAGCCTGCGGGTCTCGGAAACTACGACAATTCGTGCTTCCAGAACAGCATCCTTCAAGGGCTCTCCTCGCTAAGGCCCTTGCCCGCCTATCTGGCCATCGCCGACGAGCACACCGAGTCCGCATGCGGCAGGAAAGAGCCTAGCTCCGCCGCGACTCTACGAGACTTCTTACATAAGCTTACAGGCTCCGAGCACAACGGCGCTACTTTATGGACGCCTCCAAAGCTGAAATCACTCGATACTTGGCAACAACAAGATGCGCAGGAGTATTATTCCAAGATACTAGAGGAGATCGACAAAGAAGTCACCAAAGCCGCCCAGTCCCAACATCATGCGTCGGGCTTAGAGCTCAGTGGTCCTGAAGACGACACTGTTGAGAGCCACCACAGCGATGATAGCGGTTATTCCTCCTTGTCCGCTCTTTCTCGGTCTACCGCGGACAGCAAGGCCCCAAGAAACCCTCTAGAAGGCCTCGTTGCCCAACGGGTTGCCTGTATTCATTGTGGATACTCAGAGGGCCTCTCTATGATTCCCTTCAACTGCATTACCTTAAGTCTCGGTCTTAATCAAAGAGCACACGATCTCTACGAGCGACTCGATTCTTATACAGACCTGGAGGCGATTCAGGGAGTCGAATGCGCCAAGTGCACACTGTCAAAGGTGCAAAAGTTATTGAGCATCGTTGCGGAGCGAGGCCGGTCTGTGGGGTCTTCCGAAGAGGCTCTGCGGGAACCTCTTGCACGGCTAGAAGCGGTAGGCAAGGCGTTGGAGGAAGACGATTTTGAGGAGGAAACCCTCCTCAGCAAGTGCAAAATCTCCAAGCAGCATCGTGTGAGTTCGACAAAGACGAAGCAAATGGTCATTGCTCGCCCTCCTCAGAGTCTAGCTGTTCACATCAACCGGTCCGTGTTTGACGAAAGAACGGGCGACATGTTCAAAAACCCCGCAGCCGTGCGCTTTCCCGAAACTCTCGACCTCGGTCCATGGTGCCTTGGGAGCGCAGGGATTGGCGACGAGGAAAAGCCTTCCGACACGACGTTCGATCCAGCAGAACAGTGGAGTTCGAATCCAACACGCTCCATGGTATCAGGAGCTCTTAAGCCGTCGAAAATCAACGGTCCTCTCTATGAGCTTCGCGCTGTCATAACGCATCAAGGTCGCCATGAGAATGGACACTACGTTTGCTATCGGCGACATCCGCGACGCTCGGCTGGTGATAGACCGGATAAGGAAGAAGGGATCTCTCACCATGATGCCGAATCTAGCGACACTCGCAAGAGTGATTGGGAGGATGAAGCTACATGGTGGCGACTGAGCGATGAAAGTGTCTGGGAGACCGATGAGGAAACTGTTCTAGCACAGGGTGGCGTCTTCATGCTGTTATATGATTGCGTGGATCATAACTCTGTTCTCGATCGTCCAGGCGAGGCTAGCGACTCTGGAGTCCTTGGTGGGGCACCAAATGCAACCCAAGCTCCCGACATACACGAGAGTCTCAATCAAGATGACGATGGCTACCGCGTCTCTCAAGTCGCTGAGGCATCGAGCTTACTGGTTCCGGAAATAGCTACCAAAGAAAGTGGCCCAAACACTGCTACCTCGTCTCTATTTCCCACGTTGGGACACGACGAATACGTTGACCCCATGATCCCTCTACGACGACCTAACTCATGAAGAAAAACACAATTTTGAACGATAAAAGATGACTCCTGATACATAGAGAGCGAAGACATATGAAACGGCACATATCTGCTTTTGTCTGCATTGCCATGGCGTTGGGTCTTGCTTTATGGGGATTGAGTGTGATGAGGAAAGGATTGTTCATAGATGGCGTAGCTACTTCGTACTCGATTTCTAGTACGCATTGGAAAAGGTAGCCACATACTAGCAACTACATGACTTGTGGAGGAGCACATTTGTCGGCGAGCCCTGCTACAAAGGAGGGTCGTCGGTGATATGTCTAGAGGCGCTTACGATGTATACTCCGATGATATATGTGTTTACAAGCATGGACACCTTAGGTACACGTATTGCGAAACTAGAACAATAAGAAGGCTGACCGAGCGAGCAGGTTGTCATCGGTGGCATGATGTCCTGCAAATCTCCTGACTGCGCTGTTTTTGGATCCCCGGAAGTGCTCGCGTCGTTGTCCAAGTCGGAGAGATCGTTGCCAGTACTTCCGACCGACTCAGTTGCCTCGACATCCGGTATAACATGGTTTCGAGGCTCAAAATATAACTTCTATTGTGCTCAAGCTGCACGTGTTATGGTGTGTAAGTGCCTTACGGGCGGTATACTCAAAACCATTACCCATACTTGGATGAAATGGCTTGTGGGAGAGATATTCCAGTTGCAGTGCTAGCTTCTGAGTCTGAAGATAATCTGCTGAGTGTTCTAGAGGTATATACAAATCTACCTCACTTGAATGACACGTTAAACAAGATCCCATTCAGTCAGTGTCGGCATACGTTTTGAATGGTTAGCACATGTGTCTAAGGCACCTGCGTGCCTGACAATCTACATGCATCAGGGAAGAGAACCTAGTCCTCCATGATCAGGGATCGCATGTGGCAGAGCAGACTGCGAACACATGATAGTCTCTCCAAGACGCCCATGCGGAGCCCCGCAAACCGCGACGCCATGTGACAAGTTAATTGAGTCCATTCCGGGAATGATTGGCCCCCAATTTCTCCATGAGGATTCAAAGACTCCGGGGAAGCGGGTGAGTTCGTGTCGACATGCTCGCCGATCGTATAATTAACGGCCGCCTCGGCCTGGAGGACCGCCATTCGGGCTTACATATTGCCAATGGGAGATTGTTCTGCTTGATGCTTCCATGCCTTAGAGGTCTGGTGTAAAAGGTTCGCCCTGGATTAAGCCCAACCCGCGTACCACACCACCAGCTCCGTATCCGACGACATGGCGGGCTTCCATGCCGTTGAAGATCGGCCGACGCCTACAGAGGTCTACAACTCTCGTCTCTATTCCGAAGCTATAATCATCGCTCGTAGGTGAATCTGCAGTACTTTTCCTTGTACTACAGCGCCTTCTATAAGCACGAGACTGCTTTGCTATGCCTGCATTCAAACCTGACCTGAAACTCTCCAATGCCACGAAACTGGAGCCTACTATCGGCTAAAGATGCTGACGTTCGACTCCGTAGTAGGATCTTTTCTGTAGGCAGGAACCTCAAAGAACGGATTATGATCACCGGCATTGACTATGTACTTTCATAGCTTTGGCTACGATTCAGCCTTCGTGGGCACCACAATTGCACGGAAAAGCTTCACCGACGACTTCCACATCACGAGTGCGTCAATCAACAGCGTCTCGAGCAACATAACCTCAGCATTTCAAGCTGCCGCTTTTTTTGGTTCAATATTTTGTTACTTAAGTAAGAATGCGTCGAACTTGAGTATGCTCAGGTGGATTCTCTAACGCTCCGCGACTTACAGCCACCGAAAAGATTGGTAGAAAATGGGCACTACAAGTCAATGTTCTGATCTTCATCGTGGGAGCGATCTTGATGACAGTGGCTCCTCACCAGCTGTCTTATATCTGTTGGGCTTCTCGTGCCATTCCTCCAAATCAAGTCCCGTCGCTAATACTCCCAACTAGACGCGGGCCGGGCACTTACAGGTCTGGGGTGCGGCGCCATCACCGCAACGGTGCCTAGTTATATCGCCGAGCTCTCCATCTCCTCCATCCGCGGAGTGCTCACAGGGCTGTTCGAAGTTGCGTATCAACTCGGTTCTGTCACTGGGTTCTGGATCAACTACGGCATCAACGAGAACCTCGATGTGACGGCATCGATCAGCTGGCGCCTGCCCATGGGTTTCCAACTCGTTCCCGCCGTGCCGCTATTCATCTTGGGCCTGTTCTTACACGAGAGCCCCTTGTGGCTCATGCGCAAAGGACAACACGAGCAGGCCCGCAAGACATTAGAGGACCTTCGGCATCTACCCAAAGAACATGCATGTAAGTCTGTTTCTTCGCACGAAACACACAGCGAAGTACTCGTCTAAACGAAAGTCGACAGACATTCTTGATGAGCTCCAACAGATTCAGGGCAGACTTGAAGAAGAGGCCGTCCTCGCATCCCGATACGGCACGGGCGCGTGGGCTTTGTTTCGTGGGGGTCTCGCCGTGTTGATGCAGCCGGGGATGCGAAACCGAGTCGCGCTTGTCTTTTGGGCTTTCACATTGACGCAGTTCTCGGGTGCTGCAGGTACGTGGCATGGTTCGTTTGCGCAAGTTTGCATGCTACTGACATGTCGCTGGTGCTAAGCTATAAACTATTACTCCCCGACTCTTTTCGGGTCGTTAGGTATCCAGGATGTGACTTTGTTTACGGGCATCTACGGTCTGCTCAAGGCTGTCGCTTCTGTTATATACTATGCGTTCCTCATCGATCGAGTCGGTCGACGACGACCCGTCCTCGTTTCCTCGATCATCTGCTCCCTCTGTCTCTGGTTCGTCGGAAGCTATGTCAAGATCGCCAATCCAGCAGCCAAGCTCGCGGCTGGGCAAACGTTGAGTGAGTCGACGGTAGCAGGTGGCAAGGCAGCGATCGCCTTCATCAATGTCTATTCAGTCGCGTAGGAAATTCGTTCCTCCTGTAAACTCACGCACGTCATCTGACACCTCCATCTTTCTAGCTGGTCATTTGGTTTGAACGGTGTCCCGTGGGTAGTATCGGCCGAGATTTTCCCTGGTGCCTTACGAACAATCACTGGAGCTTGGGCTTCACTAGTGCAATGGTTCGTAGATTGTAGAGTCTCTCCCTCTGATGGAAACACACTTACACACTGAAGGCTGTTCCAATTCGTGATCACAAAAGCTCTCCCCTACATATTCTCCTCGCTCGGTTATGGAACTTGGTTCTTCTTCGCATCTTCCATGCTCATCGCCACGGCGTGGACGTTCTTCTTCCTGCCTGAGACGAAAGGTCTTACCATTGACCAAATGGACCACATCTTGTGCGTTCCCGGAATCACATTCTCCGTTCCCATAATCATGGATTTGTTTCCTGATCACCTGGTACTGATGAAGTGAAACAGTGGTTATAAAGTGACCAGATCTTTCGTGATCCCGCACACAGCTGTGTCAAAGAAGCTCATCGAAACCACCCAGATTGAAAGACAAGACGCCAAACCGCTTTAGACCGATACCCAGGTTCACTCTACGGCTACCGAGCATGAGGTCGTTTAGGGCGAAAGTTCGAGGATGAAGTAAACGCTCCCGGCTACGGGGCAGAGAGCGGAGTGGTTGAAATGTCGTCAAGGGTGTGTGGGCTTGAATAGGAGCATATGCAACGATATTTTAGATGGGTATTTTGGGTATTTGATGAGCTATATATATCTGTACGTATATGAGTTCTATTCACCAACTTGCTATACCTATGTCTTAAACCCAGGACAACAAATTTCCCGTGGTGCCGAATTCGATGTTTCTCACTGCAGACTATTGTAGACCTCCCGAGGCCGCCATAGACCAAATAATGATATGGCATTCTCGCGATATGACGCATAGCATTACCCTTGATTGAGCATGTGCATTTCCGCCCACGTGCAGAATAAGCATCGTACTTAATTTCAGAATCTATATTAGATTGAATGCGCACTCGGAAGAACAAGTTAGGCTGAGCCGTCATATGCCGAGCAAGCTGTCAAGACGCCTAGGCACCATAGACCAAGTGATGTATAGGTACTCTTTCACGCCTCTAGCTTGACTCTTTTTCATAGGGTGACTGGCTACGGCGGGAGATCGCTGACACCAGGTCTGGCCGGCCTCAGTCGTACTAGATACCATGTCTAGAAGTAGGCGGAAGGCAAGCCATGAAATCATTTTGGCTTTTCCAGGGGTATCAGGCCATTAGTAGCTGGCCTTTTGCGTAATCGGACTCATGCCCCTGTCGCAAGTGCCGATTGAACGAAGCTTTCGATTCGCGTGTTTTGGGGATTGGAATCTCAGCATGCCAAACTACTCACCACGCCCGGAGTCTCTCAGCAAGGAATTGCATAATGGGCATCATTTCTTCTCGATTCTGGGGCATCGTGTCTTCTGCCTTCTTCCACTTCACCTCGCGAACATCGAAAAACTCTTTCCCCAGTGCTTCCATAGCGTCGTCGTCAAGGGTCTCGCTATTTATCCCGTGGCAAATCAGAGCAGGGGTGCGAGCCTTGTCTCTAGCACTAAGCGTGGGAATCATACTTGTAGGTAGAGGCCCTCCAATCGACACAAGGCCTTTGAAGGCTCGCGCCGTGGCTCGTTCACCTTCAGACACGTCCACGACTCTTTCGGCGCCCCGGAGCCTGGAAGCGAGGCCGAGAGCCAAAGAGCCGCCTTGACCGAAGCCGAAGAGCACGATGTCGTTCACAGTCCAGCCACATGCGGCGACGAGGGTCTCCTGGATCAGACCTTCCAGCACCAGGCTTTGCGCCTTTTCGAAGCCGGGGTCAGGGTCCAAGTCACCGGTGGTGGTCGACAGAGTCAGGTCATCACCCCAGTGGAAATGGGTAGGCGAAGCTGTGGACTGGGACGGGGGGAGACCAAGCATGGCGGGTGCGAGGGGCGCGACACCGCGCACAGAGATGGCAAGAACACCCGGTAGATTCATGTTCTTGGCAAAGGAAGCAAACGAGGCGTCCGAGTCGCCCAAGCCATGGAAGAGGATGAGGATAGAGGTGGTGGTCTCTGGGACATGTGGGAAACCCAACGACACCTTGAGCTCGGGCTCCAGATGTGTAAAGTCCTCGCGTTTGGGGATGCGAGTACGCATGTGTGGCGTTTGAGTATAGGGTAGTGTGAGTACCTAACAAAGAACTGGAAAGTTGATATCCAACCTGTTAAAGAAAGGCTGAATGAAGATGAAAAAGAGGACGGCGCGATAGTGTCGAGGAGTATGAACCCATCACTTGGGTTGCAAGCAGTGTTGTGATTTTAGTGACTAATTAGTGACTAAAGACTAATTAGTTAGTCACTTAAGTGACTAAGACTAAAAAAATTAGTTTTAATTAGTTACTACTTTAATTAAGACTAATTAAATTTTTTTAGTCAGTTTTAGTTATTAATTAGTCACTAAAATTTTAATTAAATTAAATTTTTTTAATTTATTTTTAATTTATTATATAATATATAATTAAAATTAAATCTAATTAAAGCTATAATAATATAAATTAATAAAAATAAATATTATTATACCTTTTATATATTTAAAACTATTATATATTATATTATTTTTATTATTAAAATAGATTTAATATTGTTTAAATATAAAGAAAAAGTAAAATTAAATCTTAAAAAAGAACTATAACTTAATTATTATTAAAAAACCCATTTCCGACCTTTTTTTTTTCGTTTCGAATATTTTTTATATATTGCGTTCGTAATAATTTATTACTTTTAATTTCTTAATTTTTTAATAAAACTAAAGCTTTAACCGTATTAGGCTTTAGTTTATTTCTATTTTTAATTATAATATAATTAGTAATAAAAAAACAACGTTTAATAAAAGCATTTATAGCTGGAATAGCTAAATATCGGCGGGTTAATATCGATAAAATCAAAAATCGGGTAGTATTTTTAGCCTATTATTATAAAGGGTTTTTTTATTAATATAATTAGCTTTTAAAATTAATATAACTTATAAAATTAAAATACTTTTTTTAGAAATAGGCCTTCGATTAAATACTGATTTAATTTAAGTATTAAATTATTATTATCGTTATTTTTTAGATATAAATTATTTTCGCTATTAAATGCCTTTTTTAATATATAAATGTTTAAAGGATTATTATTAATATTTATTTTTTATTTACGTTTAACTTTATTATTTAATTTTATTAATATATATAAAAAAGTAAAAATAAAAGCAAAAAAACGCGCACTTTAAATATTTATCGTTTAATATCGTTATAACGTTTTATTTAATTTTGGGATAATAAGCTAATAAACTATTTTTTTGCTTTAAATTCCGGGTTTTTTACGTAGGGTTTAGTATTAAAGCTATTAAATAAAGCTTAAATTTATTTATATGCCTTTTTAATAATTTTAGCGGAAAATAAATCGCTAATTTATCGGATTTAGTTTATATAGCTTTGATTAAGCCGGTAAAAACAAAAGCCTATAAAAAAATTAATATTTATTAAATAAAAGCAAGATATAAATAAATATTTACTATATAAATTATTAAATATCCGGCTAAATCGAATCGGCGTTTAAAGTTTTCGATTTATTTATATATATTATATATATATAAAAATCCTTTCGAAATCGTAATATAATATTGGCTTTATAATTTCGTAATTGGTTTAACGAATATTTTGAATATAGATTTTAATTTTTTTAAAATATTAAATTCGAAATCGGAAAAAAAAAAAGTCGTTAAATTTTATTTCGTTAATATTACGACAGATATATAATAACGGTTTTTTTAATTTTAAAAAAGTCCGTATTATTCGATATATTAAGCTTTATCGGGTATACAAATTTTAAAAAAACTAACCGTTATAAATATATTTTTTTAAATTATTATTTTATAAAATCTTTAAAATTTACGGCATATAAAATAAAAGTGCCGGGTAAACGCTATAGGGTAATATTTACTAATAAGGATAACTTTTTTATTATAACTTATATTTAATAAGTTATTCGTTTTAATATAACCTATGCCTTAATATAATAAATCCCGTATTACTTTAACGTTTTTAATTATTATAGTAATACGGCGAACTCGGTTAATTATATCTATGATTTAATTAGTAAAAAATGTAATTAAAAAAACTAAATATATATACTTGCTTAATCGATTTCTCCGTTATATAAAATATCGTTATTTAAAACCATAATATAATCGTTAACTTTCTCGTTAATAATATAATCAGCTGCTATATTTTTAACTACGATATTTAATACGTAACTAATATACCGTAAATCGTAAAAATCGTAAAGAAAATATTCTTTATTTAATTTCCGTAAAAATTTAATATTATTATTAGCGTTATTTCGAATAAAACTATTTAACGTTAATAAAAACATTTTTTAAAATAATAAAATCTTATTTAATAACGTTGTTTATTTTTAACGGAGTATAATTATTTAAAATCTTTTTAAATATTAATAATAAGTTTTCGCCGGTTTAGTATATAGTTATATTTTCGAATCCAATTAATTTATAAATTAATTTAAATTCCGGATTAATATAATAACAAATTAATCCAAAATATAAAGCCTTTATATTAAATAACTAAACATTTAATACGAAAAAAAAGGTTCTTTTTATTGTTATTTAGGCTTATAATTTAATATTAAATAAAAATAATTACGTAATAAAAATAAAAACTAATAAATTATTTAACTTTTACCTATTAATAATAAAAGCTTAACTATAAAAAATTAATAATTATAATATAAAAAGGATTATAACTTACGGATTATAATATTCTAATAAAGCTTAAAAAAATTTAGAACTTAAAGCGTTAAAACAAACGTTATTTTAAAGTAAAAAATTTAAAACGTTTAATAAAGCCCCTTTTTTGTTAAAACTATATGTTTTAATATCTATATTTTAAAACGTATTACTTCGTACTCGTTTCCGTGAAATAAAGTCGAAAATATTAGATTTTTAAATACTTTTACCTATTATTTAATTAATATATAAATAAATTTAATAGGTTTATATTTTAATTCTAAAAAGAAACTTACGATTTCTTTTTCTTGCTTTTTTTGCTTTTAAATTATAAGCAATTTTTGGATATTTTATTAAATAATAACGTGTAATATTCGAAACTTAAAATTTTTTGACTTTTAATTCTGTTATAAAACTAGGCCTATTTAAAGATTAATAGAAATTAAAACAAAAGTAATAAAAAAACCACTTATATAATGCATTTAACTTTTATGCGTCGTGGCTTAATAATATCGATATTTAAAAGAGTCCGTATAAATAGTCCGTTTTTTAATAAATATATATTCGATTTTTCTAGATCGTTTAAAGTAAAACTCGGATAGTTTTTTTTATCGTTTTTATAAAACGATTTTTTAGTAATATTAATATTAATCGTACTAATATTATCGTTATTTAAATTATCGATATTTAAATTATCGATATTTAAATTATTAATATTCGAATTATTAACATTTAATTTATCAATATTCGAATTATTAATACCCGAATTATCGTTATTTAAATTATCGTTATCCGAATAATCGTTTTTTAAATTATCGTTATCGTTATCCGAATTATTATCGGTTATTTTAATATTAAAATTAATATCTATATCTATATTACTTACGTAATTAAATTCTTAATCTTAATAAAATTAAAAAGACATTTTTTTTTATAAAAAAAAAAAAGTTTTATAAAAAAGTAAAAGATATAAAATAATAATAAATCGAGCAGATAATATAGCCGTTAAATATAATATTAAAATTGGTATTCGTAGTAAAAAAAAAGGAAAACTAATAAAAAGAATTCTTTAACTTTTATAAAAAACTATCTCGGCGTTATAGGAATTCAAAATATTAATTTATAATCTATTTCTATTTGCAAAATAATAAAAAAGCAAATAATAAATATTATTAATCTTTAGAATAATAAAAGTAAAAGCCCGAAGTCCGATAATAGTAAGCATTATTATTAATTCTTAATTTTAAAGCAATTATTCGATTATAAATCCGAAATAATAAAAATAAAAGCCGGAAGTCCGTAAATAATAAGCATTATTAATTTTCGGGCTAATAAAAATAATAGCCTAATATTCGATAATAATAAACATTATTAATTCTCGAAATAATAAGAATAATAGCCCGAAGTCCGATATCTAATAATAGTAAGTATTATTATTAATTTTTAATTTTAAAGTAATTATTCGATTATAAATCCGGAGTAATAGAAATAAAGCTTAGAGTCCGTTAATAATAAACGTAATTATCAATCCGGAGTAATAAAAATAATAGCCGGAAGTCCGATAATAGTAAATATAATTAGTAATCTAAAATAATAATATAATATACCGGTAATAATAGGGAATAAATATATGCTGATTTTTTTAAAACAACTAATATTCCTTTTCGTTTTTTTTCTATTTTCCTTTTATTATTAGTTACTTATTTATTTCGATTTTTAATTTACTTTTTAATTCCTTTCCTTTTTATATTATTATACTTTTTAAATACGTTTTAAAACCTTTTAAAATTAAGTTTTTAAAATATATTTTTTAATAATACCTTTACGGTTACACTTTTTTATTATTTTTAAATTTCTTTACTTCTAAAAGCTTTAATTTCTTTATATATACGATTTATATAAAATTAATTTATCGTTATTTGCTTTCGGAGTTTAATTTTTTGCGTTATTTAACGCGGCAATAAAGAAATTGCTCTATTTTTAAAGCTTTTTACCCACTTTTAAAGCATTTAAGCCACTTTTAAAGCATTTAAGCCGGTAAGTTTATTATTTTATTTATTCCTATAACGTATATATTTATATTAATTTAAACTAGTTAAAATTCGAGTATATTATATATATATACGTATATATATATATATAAAATTGCCGTTAAGTAAGTATTATCTTTTATTTTTTTATTTATAATAATATAATAAGAATATATAATAAGAATAAATTTAATTTAAACCGTTAAACCCGATACCGATATTAAAACGGCCGATTAATACCGATAACATATACGATATTCAAATATTTACACTGTATTTTATATATATAATTAAACGGTAATTAATTATATATATATACCGGATAATATAAATATACAGTTTAAATAAAATATTAATTAAATTTAAAAAAATAAAAAGATATAAATTTTAGGCTAAAAAACACATAATTTATTTTAATATTACTAGATTAAATAATTATTTTTATTAAAAATATACCATTATTATACGAAGTTATATTTTGCGTTCGGTCGATTTTTTAAATTTTATATATTAAACCTATGCTAAAATTTTTCTTTATATAATAATATACTTTACGTATAATTTTTATATATATATAATTACGTAAATACTACGTAATTACGGTAAAAATTAGCCTTTACGGGGCTAATTTTTATATTAAAATATATTAAATAATATTTTTATATTTAAAATAAAATTTTAAAAATAGTTTTTTTTTATCCTTTAGTTTTCCGTAAACTTTAGAAAGGAATAAAAAAAAAATCATAAAAAAAGATTCTAAAATAATAAATAAAAGAAAACTTAATAATATTAAAGTAAAAATAAAGTTAAAAAAATATTATAAATATAAAAATTTATAATATATTTTTAACATTTTTATAAAAGCCGAAAAGCAGTAATAATAAATAATAAATTAATTAAAAAACGAAAAAACCTAACTTTTAAACTATAAATAATACTTAAAGTTAGCTACCCGGAAATAAATAATATTTAATATTTAGTTTTTAGCCGGAATAAAATAAGTTAAAATCTAATTTTATTACTATATTTTTTATTATTTTTTGCTAATATTTATTTAATATAGTTTCATTCATTTCTATAAAGTCGGTTAAATTTTAAAAATCCGGATTAATTTTTTAATTTTTTTGTGCACTTTATTTTAAAACGGTCTAGCTTTTTATGTAGTCGTTTATATTTTAAGCGGTTAGCGCTGTATTTTTTGTTATTTTTTGTAAATAATTTTATTATTTTTTAAAATGTAAAAATATAAACTTTCGCTACCGAATATTTTAATTTATTTTTTTTAAAACGGAAAAACTAAAATACCGATTTTTTTAAGTATATAGTTTAAGTTTTCGCGCGGGCGTCCGCTTTTAAAACCGTTAACACTAGAATTTTTATTATTTTTTAAAATATTAAAGATTTTAAAAAAAACTATAAATACTAATTTTTTTTATTTTTAAATCGATTAAAACTAAAAAACGGAAAATTTATATTTTAAATTATATAAAATTAAGCTTTAAAAAAAATAAATCCCGATGCTTTTTTAAATAGCGTTTTTTTTGCTAATATTTATAATATATAAGTTTAAAACATTTAAATTTTTAAATAAATTTTTATTAATCTATTTTTTCGCGCTTTAATAACTTTCCGCGCGGAACGCTAATTTAAAAACGGTTAGTATTATAATTTTCGTTATTTTTTATAAATATTTTTAATATATAAAAGTACGACTTTTAAACTTTTGCAATTTTTTTTATATTTTATATTCAAAATGGTTTTAAAATATTTAATATATTGCCTTTAAAAAACTTTATATAGTCTAATTTAAATTCTAAAAATAAAAAGGCCGGCTTTTTAAAGTTATAAATTTATAGTATATAAATTAAGTTTTTTGTTTTTATTATATATAGTTATTAAGTATTTGTTTTTTAATGTTTAATTTAAGCATTTATTTAATATAACTGTATAAATTCGGCGTTACGTTTAATTAATCCCGAAAAACAGGCTATAATATTAAAAGTTAATTTTTATATAAAACGAATTTTTTTAATTTTATTAAATAATTATACGATTTAATATTATTGTTTTTATATTTTATTAATATAAAAATACCCGAATAAACCTTATATAGTTTCGGAAAAATAAATAAAATAAATTATAAAGTTCGGTATAAAAATCTAATATAAATAATATATATCCGATATTTATCCGGTAACGAGTTTTTAAGTTATAAGCTATTAACGAAATAAGTAGTTTTTAAAAAGATTTTAACAATATAAAAATAGCACGATTAATTCGGGTATATTTCGGAAAAATCGGGCTATATTGTAATTAAATTCGGATTTAAATTTAGATATTAAAAATACTCGTCCGGGATTAATCCGGCTTAATTTGGATTTATTACTAATTATTATATAATAAAATTAAAAATGGTTTTAATTTTATTCTTTTTTATTCTTTTTTATTTATATTATATATATTTTATATTTTATAACTTTTAGTTTATAAGCAGTGTTTTTTTAATTCTTATAAGTGACGTACTGGCTGACTGGCTAACCGGTTGACCTACCTAGTACCGGCCTACTTAGCATTAACCTTATTTTTTATTTATTCTGCCACCCTTTACCGCCTTAGCGCCTATTTATATAAGCCTACGGCCTATTTATATATAGCTTCCTTTTCCTTTTTTACTTTATTATTAATATATATTTAATACCTATATTAAAGCTTTGTTTTTAATTATAACCTAATTATAACAATAGTAAAATTAATCTAAACCCGAATTAAACTAGAATATTAAAACCCGATAAAATAAATTAAACAGTTAAAATAGTTTATAACGCTGTTAAAAAGGCTGCCCGAATTAAAGCCATTAAATAAGTTCGCTTTTATATTAAAAACTTTTTTAAATTATTTCTTTAATTTAATAAACTTAATAATTCGAACTTTCGACGTTTATTTTATATTGCTAATATTACGCCGATTTATATTTTTATTTATACCGAAATTTTAAACTAAAAAAACAACGATAAAAACGACCGACGATTTTATAAAACTTTTAATAATTTTAAAACAGTTTTTTTATTTAAAAACTATAAAAATTACTGCTATAACGTTATTATTAAAACGTTTATAACGGATTTAAAAAAAAAATTCGATATTATAACCGGATTATATAGTATTAAAAGCAAAAATAAGTCCTTTTTTACCCCGTTTTTTGCCGTAATTAAAACCGGTTAAAAAGTATTTTTTAAATATAACGGTTTTATAAACTTTAATAATTTTAAAAAAGCCTATTAAATAAACGTTTTAATTTTATAGCAAAAAATCAAATATCGATTTCTTTTTTTTATCGTTTATAAAAAATAAATTAACGACTTTTATTATTAAGCTAATATTTTAAACTTTTATTTAAATATTTTAAAAAAATAAGTCCGCGTAATTACCGAAGCTTTTATAAATACTATTAATTTCGATAAAAAAGTTTTTATTAATTTAATTTTAAAATATATTCGCTTTAAAATCGCTTTAAAAAAGTCGAAAACAAGCTCGCCGACGTTAATTAATTAGTAATTAACTTTACGATTTAAAACTATAAGGCTTTAGTTTATTTACGATTTACTATTAGCGGCGCTGTTTTTTATTATATATTTAAAATTAAAGTTTTTAAGTTTTAAAGCTTTAATTTTAATAAAAACGAAATAAATTTCGATATTTAGTTTTATATATAATTAAACCGATTAATTACTAACGAAAACTAATTTTTTAATAAACGAATAAAAATAATCGACGTTTAATTATATTTTATAAATAACGCTGCGCGTAATTTTATACTATATTTTAACGAAAAAAATAACCCTAACGAAATTAAAACCTTCGAGGCTTTAATTAATTATTTCGAAATAAAGTATAAAAACCCGAACTAAGTTTAAAAAACCCGTTAAAAACTAAAACAACTTTTTTTAAAAAAATTTAGCTTGCTTAAATATTAGATTTTTTATAATAATTTTATACGTTACGTTAAAAAACGCCGACTTTTCCGCATTAATTAAAAAAAAAGTTCTATAAAAAGTTATTAAGCCGTATTAAAAACTTTATTATTATTTAACGTTTTAATAATAATATCGGCTTTAACGTTTTTATTAAATATTACGAAATATTATATTATAACTTTAGCCGTAACGATAAAAACTTTCGTAAACGGTACGTAATTAATAATAAAAATAACTAAAAAAGCCGTAATAATACTACTAGCGTAAGCCGTAGTCGTAATGCTATAACCGTTATTTTTTACTTAATACCGTAAAATTATTTACGTTTAACTGCCGGCATTTTAATTTCGAAACGATTTTAGCTAACTTTAAAACAAATCGTATAGTTTATATACGAAAATAAATGCTTTAATTATAAAAAAACCGGCTACGTTTTTTGTAATTGCTTTAATAAAGTCGTTACCCGTATTAGCGCCATTAATATTTATATACGTCGTATTATCGTTAAAAACGCTAACGACGACTTTTCCGGCTTTAACGATTTAAAAAAAAACTAGTTTTAAAAAATTTAAACTCCTTTTTAAAAAAAGTATTAATAAAATAACGTAAGCAAAATAAAATATTTAAAAATAACGTTATATTAATTTACGTTAATTTTTGTTTTTTAAAAAAAAACTAATTTATTATTTATAATATTATAGCAATAAATAATTTATTTTTTTTAATAAAACAAACTTTTATTAATACGAAAGTTATAAGCTATTTATTTATAAATAAACTATTTGTTAAACGATTAAAAAAATAACTAAATATCGAATACGATCGAAACTTTTTTTCCGAAATATTTTTAGCTATAACGGCTAAAGCGAATAAACGATAAAAAACGCGTTATATATATATTTTACGATATAAAAACGTAACTTTTTTAATTAATTTTTTTTCGTTATTAATATAGTTTTAAATATTATTATTAAAAAAACCTTTTTAGCAAATTATAATATTTTATTAAATTTAAAGCGTTAATAGCTTTTTTTTTAAAAAACTTTATTATTTTTTATAATAAAATATACTATATTTAAAAATAAAGCTTTTAATTTAATACGATATTTTATTTATTACTATAAAACGGCGACCCGTTATAAAAAGCTTTTAAAAACTGCGTATAGGTTATTTTTATACGCTAAAACACTTAATAACCCTATTTAATATATTATTTAAAAAATAAAAGCATAATTTATTAAACCCGAAAATAACGACGTATTAAATAAACCTTTATTATTTCGTTTAATATCGTTATATAATATTAACTAATATAAGCTTTACGTTTTTCGAAAAAACGCTATTAAATAGTATAAATATAGGCCTTTAAAAAATTACGTTATTATTAACGCTTTAATATTTAAAACGTTTTATAAACGTAATATAAAAAACTATAAAATATATTTAATAAATAAAGTTTTTATATTTTTTTTAAACAAAATCGACCGTTTTATTTAAAATAAAAAAGACTTAATTAAAAAAAAAGCTAATTTTTTATTTTTTAATAAAAAATTATAAAAACTGCGAAATAAAGCTTAAAATATAGTCCCCGAAGTTTATAAACTATATTTAAAAACTTTTAATAAAATAAATTTAAACTATTTACCCGATAAAAAACTATGCGATTATAAAATCGAGTTATTAAAAAGCAAAAACGGTAACGATATTAGCTATAATTTTATATATAAAATATTTTTAAAAAAACTTAAAACTATATAAAATTATATTATCGATAATATTTATAAAAGTTTTATTATTTTTAATAAAACTTTATAAGCCTTTTTAATAATTTTAGCTTTTAAACCGGGAAAAAAGTTACGTTTTTACGTTAATTATCGAAAACTTAATGCTATAATTAAAAAAAAATTTTACTTTTTATTTCGTATTAACGAAATATTTTTAAAGATTTTAAAAGCTAAAATTTTTATAAAACTTAATATCCGGTAGGCCTTTTACCGCGTACGTATCGCTAACGGGTCGGAAGACTTTACCGTATTTAAAACAAAACTCGAATAATTTAAATATTATATAATACCGTTTAAATTAATAAACAGTTTTATAACGTTTTAACGATATATTAAGGAAACCTTTTTTAATTATTTAAATAATTTTTATAGCGTTTATATTAACGATATTTTTATTTTTTTAAATAACGTTAAAAAATATTAAAAGCACGTTTAGAAAATTTTTAAACGTTTTATTAAAGCCGGGCTTTAAGCCGATTTAAAAAAATATAAATTCTATATTATTAAAACCAAATATTTAAAATTTATTATCGGCCGTAATAAAATTAAAGTCGATTTTAATAAAGTTTTCGTTATTAAAGACTAAAAGACTTCTATAAACGTTAAAAAAGTTCGTTTTTTTTTAAGCTTTTATAACTTTTATAAATAATTTATTTCCGGTTTTAGCTATAAAGCTAAACTATTAAATAATTTAATTCGGAAAAATATACTATTTTTTTTAATAAAAAATACTACGCGGTTTTTTAAAACTTTAAAAACTATTTAATAATTATTTTAATATTACGTTATTACGACTATTTATATTAAACTAAAATTAAAACTAATTTTTTAAATAGAGTTTATTTCGGAGCTTTTTTATAACTAAAAAACGATAAGTTTTAATATTTTATAGCTTTTTTTTTAAAAATTATAACAAACGTAAAACTAAATTATAATATATATAATAAAAAAATACTAGCAATAATAAAATTACTTTTTATTTAAAGGCTTAAGCTAATTAGCTAATAAAAAAGGCTGCTTTTTTTAATTATTACCGACTATAATATATTAAAGTATTTTATTACAATTAAAAAATTAAACCTTTAATAAACTAAATAAGCAAAAACTTTATTGTAATATAATTTCGTTATTATTTATAAACCCGGGTTTAAAAACTTTATCGCCGATATTTTATTTTAACCCGAAAAAAAATAAAAACCTTAAAATAGCGGAAAAACGTTATTTATATTATATAATTTTTTAAAACCGTTAATAAATCCGAATTATTTAATAATTCCGCTTTTAAAAACGTATAAATTTACGTAATAATAGTTTATATTTTTTTAATAAACGTACTTTTAACGCTACCGGGTTTTAGCGTTTAGTTAATTAACGAGGTATTAATATAAAACCGTATATATAATAATTTATTAATTTATTACAAAAAAGCTAAAATAAAAGTCTATAGTAATTAAAAGTATTTATTTAGCTTTATTATATATAAAAATCGATTAGTAGTATTAAACGTTAATAACTTATAAACACGATTTATTCGTAAAATATATAAAACTATTATAACGTTTTATTTTAGTTTTAATAAAACTAAAAAGCTAGTCGTAAAATAATATTAATAGCCTAAAATAATTAAAAATATTATTACTTTTATAATAAACTATATTTATAAATTTATTAAAATACTACGTAATAAAACTTCGGGCCTTTTTTAATTACTTTTTATATTTAAAAAACTATTTTAACATTTCGTTATCGATTTTAAAACCAAACTTATAACTAAAAACGGTTATAATAACATTTTTATTATAATTAACTAATTGTTTAAATAACTATAAAATACTTTATATAAATAAAACGTTATAATTAAAAACGCTATTTAAATATATTATAAAAGCCCTTACCGAGTTTTCGGCTTACCTTTTTTAATAGTTTTTAATTAAAGATTATAGTTTATTTTTAGCTTTTAATAAAAATTATCTACTATTTTAAACATTAATTAATAATTAGCGTTATTAAACTATTATAAAATAGTCGGCGGCGTAAAAATCCTTAATAAATATATAAATTAACGTTTTCGACTATTTTATAATTATTACTAAAATAATTAAAACCGTTTAATATTAGCTATAAATTACGCTATAGCTAGCGTACTTTATAATTCGATTAATATATAATTTTACGAAATATTTTTCGAATATCCTATATTTAATTAATTTAATTAAAAAAAACAAATTACCGACTAAACGAACGTAATATTCCGTAATAAACTTAATAAATAAAATGCTTAAAAATTAACGAAAACTATTATTAACGCCGTTATAATAGCTTATAAAATTATAAAACATTTTTAAAAAACGATAATATAAAAAAAAAACAAATACCGTCGCGAATTAAATTTTAACGTCGGTAATTAAGTATTTATTATTAAAAAGCGGCAGTTTTAAAAAACGAATAAGCTTATTAATAAACTAAACTTTTTACTAACGCAATAGTATTTTAAAATATTAAAAAAAATAGGCCCTTATATTTATCGTTTTAAAATATTAAACTATTTGTTGGTTCATGGATATGTGGCTGCCACCTGCGGCAGTTGGCTACAGCCAACTGACGTAAGGTGGTAGCCCTGGTAATGGCCTGGTGGCCTGAC